>JACEIK010001381.1:88870-106399 GCA_018107945.1 Datura stramonium
TGCAAAGTGATATGACTAAATATAAAATTTAAGAATAAAAATCTTATAATTTAAATATATTATAAATATTTATACAATTATAAATTTACAGTTAAAAAAAAAAAGTACTGAAGGCCGGGCGGCTAAGGTGACACCCGTTCAGAACTCAAAGAGCTGGAACAGTAAAAGTTCTTCACACAACTTCTTTCAGATCTAAATTTTTTGCTTGAATTCAACATCTAGTCGCTATTAGCTATGGAGATTAGAGCTTTTCTTCTCTGTATCATCTTGTTTTGTTCGTCTTACACGACCTTAGCTCTCTATGAAGATCAAGTCGGGCTCATGGACTGGTATTTATTTATTTTATTTTTTTTCGATTTCTATCGCTATAGTTGCCAAAAAAATTTAATTATATGTTTAGATAAGTATTTTGAATGATTTGTGATTGTGCAGGCATCAACAGTATATTGGAAAAGTGAAGAAGGCAGTGTTCCA
Source organism: Datura stramonium (assembly GCA_018107945.1). Classification (NCBI taxonomy): domain Eukaryota; kingdom Viridiplantae; phylum Streptophyta; class Magnoliopsida; order Solanales; family Solanaceae; genus Datura; species Datura stramonium. The sequence goes on from JACEIK010001381.1 coordinate 89,345, forward strand.
GACACAGAAGGCTGGTAGGAAGGGTGTTGTGGTATCTACTGAAGAGAACGCAATCGCCGCCCTCGATCTTCGTCACGGAGAGATTTGTGAGTTTTTTTGGATTGTGTTTGTTGAAATTAAGTGCTTATTATGTTTCATCCGATGCGAATTTGTTGGTTATTTTGTTCAATCGCGTGTTGTTTTTTTTGCAGTTTGGAGGCAGCTTTTGGGAGTAAATGATGCCATTGATGAAATCGATATCGCCCTGGGAAAATGTACTATTTTTTTGTTTCTCTTAGTAGTCTTAGTTATTGGAAAATTGATTTTGTGTGAAATTTTACTCTCTGCAATGTTTGTTTCATACTACTTGGTTGCTGGTATCTCTTTGTTTGGCATAAAGTTTGCTTGCATCCTCAAGTCTGTGCTCCTACACACAGATATGTAGAGTTATAGACAATTATATGCTCCTTTTATATGGCAATCTAAGTGGTTTTATTTAGGACTATGCAAAAAGAAAATTACTAGCCTAGTCTCAGTTTGTCTTCATATTTATTTATTTGTTCGCCGCGACATGGTAAAGAAACAACTAGAGATAGTTGAATATGATGCCTCTGAATCATTAATGAGGGACCATGTCAAAGACCTTTTATGTAGATAAAGTTAGAAGGACAATTAGATCTATAATCTTTCACGTTACTTGGATTCTCTATATCTGTTATTAGACATAAATAAGCAGCATTAATCTGTTAGCATCCCTGCTGCAAATAAAGAAAAACATCTATATCCTGACTGCTGACTAATACTCTTTAATTAGAGGACACACCGGAAGAACACAGACTTGACATCATGGACTCACGGGAATAGAATGAAATAATTGCCCTTTTTTCCGTCAGTAATTTATTTTTACAGTTACTTTTGATGGGTGAGCTCAAGTTTGATCTGGTCATCTATCCTAAAACTTTAATTTAGTCGATGCTTATGAAAATTTTCCTAGCTTGATGTACCTTAGTCTTTGGAGGAAAGGGTGTGCAACTTATTTTTTTTTGGTGGAGCCAATGTTGTCAAAGGCGCGTTTTTAAGCCTTGAAACGATGCTCAAAGCACATTGAGCGCTTCGTCTCGCTTAATGTACTCTTTAGTGTCATCGTCAAGGTTCTAAAACAAACTTTTCCTTGCAAATGAGTGTTTCCTAAAGAGGTGACACTAAACAATTGGTGTTTCATGTTATCCTAGAACAATTAAATTTCTTTGTCCACATATTTGTTTTTCATGCTTATAATTATTAATCTTGGACTAAACATATATATGTTTGTATGTTTTTTCCATTTGCGGCTTTTCTCATTAAAGCCCACACTTTATTTGCGCTTTGCACTTAAAGCTCCAACAGACCTTAGAGCTTTTTTGTGCTTTTCGCTTTTGATAACACTGGATAGAGAAAATGTTCACAATAATCGCTACGTATTGTAATATTATAATATTATTTGTGACAGGGATTGAATGCTAATAGCTAACGGATTTTTTATTTCTTTTCAGACGTTGTCACTCTATCAACGGGAGGAAGTGTCCTAAGAGCTTGGAACCTTCCTGATGGACAGATGGTGTGGGAGTCTTTGCTTCTTGGATCAAAGCCTTCAAGATCATTGTTGTTGACTCCAGTAAGTGCAAAAAATTCTGATCTACTATTTATCCCTATTACAAATATTTGTGAAATGTGTATGGCATCAAAACCCCACCCTTGGCACGTTTCAACTTAGAGATAATTTTAAGTTTACTAATTCCAAAACGTACTTGAAGAAAATGTCATTTCCATATCAACGAAGAGGATGAGAAGTAAGTGAGATTGATATTCAAATGTTTTATTTTCTCGTTTCAGACACATTTCGGAGCTGACAAGGACAATGTGATTCTGGTTTATGGAAATGGTTGCCTGCATGCTGTTTCAACCATTGACGGTGACATCCTCTGGAAGAAGGATTTAGCACAGAATGGGTTAGGGAATTTCTCAAAACTAATCTACTGTTCTTTTGACCTAAATTTATGAAACAGTCCATCTGATCTGTAGTTTCTTTAAGTGCAGCATTGACGTTCAACATTTGGTTCATCATGAAGAAAGCGACACGATATACGCTTTAGGAATTGGTGACACATCCCAGTTTGAAGCATATGTGATCAATGTTAGAAATGGTGAACTGCTGAAGCACAGTAGCATGGTGTTTCCTGGTGGATTTTCTGGTGATTTGTCATTACCTACAAGTGACAAAGCAGTCGTTCTTGATTCATCTGGGTCAATTTTAGTCTCTATAAGCTTTGTTGGTGGAGAAATTAATTTTCAAGAGGACCAGATTTCTGATCTTCTTCAGGGTTACTCAGGAGCAGCAGTATTATTACCTTCCAAACTTGCAGGAATGGTTGCCGTAAAAATTGATAGATCTTTGTTGTTTGTTGAAGTGAAAGCTGAAGGCACAGTGGAGGTAGTTGACACAGTCCCTCATGTTGAAGCTGTAAGCGATTCTTTGTCTTTTGCTGAAGGCCAAACCGCTTTTGGGCTGATTCAGCAAGATGGCGGTAAAATTCAGCTTACTGTAAAGTCTAGTAATGATTGGAAGAGCCATTTTCTCAAGGAAAGAATTGAATTCGACCAACAAAGGGGACTTGTGCTCAAGGTCTTCATCAACAACTATGTTCGAACAGACCGAACTTATGGATTTAGGGCATTGATTGTCATGGAAGACCATTCACTACTGTTGTTACAACAAGGTGCCGTTGTCTGGAATAGAGAAGATGCACTTGCATCTATTATAGATGTAACAACCTCGGAGCTGCCCGTTCAAAAGGATGGTGTCTCTGTTGCAAAAGTAGAGCACAACCTCTTTGAGTGGCTAAAGGTATGAAGCATGTGAAAGTGTTCAGATGCGTATATATCATAAAAGAATCATGATTTTCCCAAACTTAGAATCTAGCTTGTAATTTATGCAGATCTCTTTATTATTATTCTGAGAAAAAAACATATAAGGATTTTTGGTTTATTTTTCTTTCCTTTTCTGCTTTTCTTATGGGGCTATTGTGAAACTCCACTTTGTGGCAGTTCATGGAAGTTTATGTAATTAGTAGTCTGTATATTTGAGGTCATAATATCTGGTATAAGAATTTTAGTGTATCATCCTTGGTGTTTGTTTACCATAGGTGTAGCCGCGTAGTAAACATAAACATTGAAGTTTGAACTTGTGTTGTTTGATTTGATGATTACTTTGGTATTGTTATCATTCTATTTTGTTTAGTACCTGATTTGTTTTACTTCTGTATTTTGTTGGAAGGGACATTTGCTGAAACTAAAAGCGACTTTAATGCTTGCAACTCCCGACGATGTAGCAGCAGTTCAGAGAATAAGGTTACAAAGTGCTGAGAAAAGTAAGATGACCCGAGACCACAATGGATTTAGGAAGCTACTCATTGTACTTACACGAGCAGGGAAACTTTTTGCACTTCATACGGGAGATGGTCGAATTGTTTGGTCTCGACTACTGAATGCTTTCTGTAAATCAGGAACTTGCGAAAGTCCAAGGGGACTCAAGTTATATCAGTGGCAGGTGCCCCATCATCATGCATTAGATGAGAACCCATCAGTCCTTGTAGTTGGTACATGTGGCTATAAGTCAGATGCATCTGTTATTCTCTCTTTTGTTGATGCATACAAAGGAGAGGAGCTTAATTACTTAGCACCTGCTCATTCCATTATGCAAGTTATTCCTCTGCCATTTACTGATTCAACTGAGCAGCGCCTACATCTAATAATAGATGCTGAGGGGTATGGGCACCTGTACCCTAGAACTCCTGAGGCAGTTGACATTTTTCAAAAGGAGTTGGGAAACATATATTGGTATTCAGTTGACGTAAACAATAATCTCTTAAAGGGGCATGTGGTGAAGAAAAATTGCAAAGTGGAGATAGCTGATGGATACTGTTATGAATCCAGTGACCTTTGGTCTGTTGTATTCCCCTCAGACTCAGAAAAGATCATTGCAACTTCAACCAGAAAATTAAGTGAGGTAATCTTTTGCTTCTACTTTAAAAGATTGTTGCAACTTGAGCAAAGAAAATTAAGTGGCGTGTCTTGGTTAAAGTTACCACAGATTGTGCTGCTGAACCGTCAGATTGTAGTTTTATGTTCTTCTTTTTCCTGTGTGTCATTCTTTTCAGGTTGTTCATACACAAGCTAAAGTTAACGCTGACCAGGATGTGTTGTATAAATATATATCTAAGAATTTGTTGTTTCTGGCCACTGTTACTCCTAAAGCAGTGGGTGACATTGGATCAGTGACCCCTGAAGATTCCTGGCTTTTTATTTATCTTGTTGACACAATAACTGGCCGAGTACTGCTCCGTATGTCTCATCATGGCTGTCAGGGACCTGTACATGCAGTAAGTTTTCCTTGGCTCAAACCCTGTAATACTAAAATAATATTTGCTTGTGAAGATGGTAGCTTTCTGTTTGGATGTTCTTTTCTACCAAGTATCGTGACACATCTGTGTGTGAAGGTATTTAGCGAGAATTGGATCGTCTATCACTACTTCAACCTGCGTGCACACAGATATGAGATGTCTGTTGTTGAGATCTATGATCAGTCTCGCGCGGTACATTTACCACCAATTTTGATCTTTCTATTTGTTCTCCTGTAGCCCTTACTTTTTCTCTGTAACCCTTATTTACCATACTTAAATATTTGTAGGACAACAAAGATGTCCTGAAGCTTGTTCTTGGAAAGCATAATCTTAGTGCACCTGTCTCTTCCTACTCGCGTCCTGAAATCATGACCAAGTCTCAATCTTACTTTTTCACACACAGTGTGAAAACAGTAGCAGTTACCTCAACAGCAAAAGGCATCACTTCCAAACAGCTGCTTATTGGCACAATTGGTGATCAGGTCTGACTTGCCAATCACTTGTCCAAACACTTTTAGTTTTACTTTCATGCTATTTTCTCTTGGTTAATTGGACTTGTCATTTTTTGTTTGGCGTCTCTTTTGTGGTAGGAGTCCAATTGCAAGAATATGCATTCTTTACATTTGTTCAGGGATGACAGCTGCATTCCTTCTTTGTTTCCTTTGACATTTCATGCTCCATATGTTGGTATGATGCAGGTTTTGGCACTTGACAAGCGTTTTCTTGATCCTCGTCGAACAGTGAACCCTACTCAAGCTGAAAAGGAGGAAGGGATTATACCTCTTACTGATACATTGCCTATTATGCCACAGGTGAGAGCTTCCTTTCTAAGCTCGCTGCTAAGGAAAAATACATTACATTTTGTTGATCAAAGAAATAGTCCCTTACACTGAGGATGAGTTTTAATAGATAGAATGGCATAGTCATGAAATATTTCCATTATGGGCATCATTTATATGCATTGAGTAGTATAGCTGCTTGATTGAAATGATAAATTCCGCGAATCTGAATTTCTTGATCTATGTACTCCTTTGTTCGATTGGACTAAAAACAGGAGGGGCTAGAGGAGGGGTAAAAGTGGAGGGTATGGGCCATGCAAGGAAGTGAAATGGTTGGGTGCCTTCTTTTTTCTCGTCAAAGATTAGCTATTCTTTCATGCCAGGTTTTTCAATAACTGGATGGGGAGGGAGTATATTATATTTGCTTCCTTGCAACTTCACCAAAATACTGCAAAGGGAATCATCAATATTTCACCAAGGGGAAGTAAATCATTTCATCTCTCCTCCCATTTAGAAACCAAAGATTAAGCGACTATGTTTTGCTTTGGCTAAACAGAGAGACACACTTTCATGTGTTTATTCAGAACTTATGCTGTTCTTCTTCTCATTTCTCTAATTTATTTTCATGGTAATGTTCTATACACGCATCTTACTATTTGTTGGTCTGGAAAACTGATTCGCCCTTTGAGATATTTGAAATGCATACTTAGAGAATTCAGAACGGCTAAAATTTAAGAACAAATGGAATAGCATAAATCGTCATGCAAGTCTTGTATTCTATATGAGATAACTATGAACACTTGGTTCTTCATATTGATTTTGATGGTTTCTCTCGCAGGCTTACGTTACACATGCCCTTAAAGTGGAAGGCCTTAGAAGCATAATAACTATACCGGCAAAGCTTGAGTCTACCACCCTCGTCTTTGCTCATGGAGTTGATCTCTTTTTCACTCGACTTGCCCCTTCAAAGACATACGACTCGCTCACCGATGATTTCAATTATGCTTTGCTTCTCCTTACCATAGTCGCCCTCGTTATTGCGATTTTTGTAACGTGGATTTGGTCCGAGAGGAAGGATTTACAGGAGAAGTGGAGGTGAGTCATTCAACCAACAAAGCGGAGGCGAGAGTCGATGGCCATTGCACTTCCTTTTATCGTTGTACTGTTTTTGGTGCTCACCATTTTTTACGACTTAAATTATCTTCTCAGACTAGGAAGTTAGGAGTTAGCTGTATTTCTAGTAATTTTGTAAAATTGGCCCTCGTTTAGTTTTTCCTACAGGGGGAAGAAAATTTGTGAATTGATATTTCATTTTGGTGGTGGCAACTGGCAAGACATACATATATTCACACATAATTAGGTTGTCAACAGTACCATTTTTGGAATAGCATTTGGGCTTTTCATCATGATGTTGCTGTAAAAAATTTAACACACCTAGTATAGTGTTTAGATACTAGTTTACAATTTTGCATAACCAAAGCATGTACTATGAGTCAAGGTATGTATAAAATTGGAATAACTAATACATGAATTAGTAAACTTCACATGATTAATTCATATATAACTAGTTCTTACCTTACTAGTTTTTGCATAACTCTAACTACAACCAAACAACTCTTGAATGTATAACAAAGAGTATAATCAAGGTTGCAGATTAGGGGTTTCTTGTATTGTGTTTTGTGGACTACAACATGTTGTAAAAATCCCAATATGTATTTGCTTACGATCTGTATTTCTTAAAGTCGAAGATTTATCAGAAATAGCCTCTTTACTCTTGAAGTAGTGGTAAAATCTGCGTACATTCTACCCCCAGATCCCACTTGCCTGGATTATTATATTGGATTGTTGTTGTATATATTGGATTGTTGTGGTATTTGCATACATACAATTAGAGGTGGTAAAATTAGCTGATAATATCATAACCCGCCCAAGTTTGGTTAGTTGACTCACCCATTTATTAGTTCAGGTCATAACAAATTTAGTCTAATAGCTAATCCAAATTAATTTATGAAAAATCTTGTCAAAATATTTTAAAAGAAATATTCTTGTTATTTGACACATTATATATAATCATAAAATAGAAAAAACAATAATTTTATTAAGTACTAAAAATTATAAAAATACAAATAATGTAAGTAAAACTTAATAATAATTGGACGGATTAAGTTTTAACTTGCTTTTTAACACATTCAATTCAACTCACTTCAGCTCAAGTAACAAGTAACTTCTGAGCAGATCAATAACCCATCTATTTATTAACTCAACCTATTTTGACCCGTCTAAATTCAGTCCAATCCGTCCCATTTGACACCCCTGCATACAACTGCCCACAAACATGTATATACACTATACATTTGCAGAAAGATTGAATAGGAAGAAGTGTTTCTAAAAGAAAAAGAGATGGCATAAGTTAAAGAAAATGCTTTTAGAATGAATGCAATGTGCATACAGAGAAACCAGTGCTTTACAAGAAGCCCAGACCTTCAAGAAGAATAATCTTTCTTACCTTTCACAACAGCTTGACCAAATATAAAGCAAAAAGCACAAATTGCTTTCGTCTCGCCTCAAGTTACACGCCTTCACTTCGTCATCCTTAACTAACAGGTTATTTACATGGCGAGTCACGATAGAGACATCTAAATGACAAATCTTTTCGAGGTCAGAATGAATGTAGAGGCCTCTTCTCATCTTCTATACATGTGCAAGTAATGACAGAGACAACATCTAAAGGACAAACCTTTTTTTTTTTTTTTTAGGTCAGAAGAATGGTAGAGGCCTTAATGAGGAAGGAATAAGCTCAGTAGAAAACCTAGTACTGACACAATTGCTAGCCAACTACAGTAATATTAGTCGGCGAAGCTTATAAATTACCAAAGGAAGTCAAAACTGAATTTAAGTTAAAAATGGGGAACCAATCATAAGCACCAATAATAGCAGAAGAGCACTAGTTCTTGTGTGCTGCAGATTGAACAGCGAACAGCTTGATGCACCGTTCACGCTTAACTGTCCAGCGTTGATAAATTCACCCTTGCCAGAGGTTATGGACACATTCACAGATGAGGAACCTATAACAAAGACATTAGTCATGACAAACATCGCGAATAGAGAACAAATTTGGAGGGAAGAAGCATATCATGCCAGTGTTTATTTCAGATATGAGAAGAGGGTACTTACAATCAAAATCTGTCCATCCAATCCTTTGCCGAGCCAAGTCATACACAACGATCTTATCTTTTAGAACAAGATCTGAAAAACACAAGAAAATACAGTAACTGCAACATATAATCTTGTTTATCCATGGACCTGGAATGCTTAGACAAAAGAACATGCAGTACAATGCAATAAGTCAACTCACAAAGAATAAATGGTTCAAATGCCAAAGCATAAATAGACAATTTTTGAGCATTTACACTTTTAAATCATTCAGAAAAGTTGATTCGTGGAAACAATTTACCTTGGGCTAGTGGTTTTAAAAGGTTAAATCTCTCAACTTTAGCTAACATGGGATTTTATACCAATAAACCAGAAGAACAATTGAATAGCCAAATTTAGTAGAATGTCTAGTAGGAAGAGGAAGGGAGCTCAACGGCACATATGTATTGACTGAAATAAGATTTGCACTCAGGACGCATAACAATAGATCGACGCCTATGTTCCAAACTAGTTAAGGTCTAATATATAAAGCATCTGCGACCATTCCACTCTACAACAACAAAAACATACCCAATGTAATCCCACAAAGTGGGATTTGGGGAAGGTGGTGTATATGCAGTCTTACCTCTACCTTGTGAAGGTAGAGAGACTATTTCCAATAGACTTGACCATTTCGCTCTATTGACCCATTTCATTCCAATAGTAGTGGTCCAGCCCTTCCCCGGATGCTGCGCATAGGACTGCCCTTTTTCTTTTCTTAGTAGATACTCTCTCTATTTTAATTTATGCGTCTTACTTTCCTTTATGTCTTTGAAAAAAAATGTCGCTTCTACATTTTGTAACTCCTTAAACTCCAACATCCTACCTGGCATGTTTAAGACCACAAGTTCAAAGGGCATTTTGGTACATTAAACACATTTAGTTTAAGACCGCAAGATTCATCAGTCTTTCTTACTTTCTTAGTCAAATTAAGACATCAAGAGGCGGTTATCTTTTGAGACAAATTAGGAGTTCTCTACATCAAACTTGTACCAACACTAACAAAAATGCCTCTAACCAAATTATAAAGAGTGCAAAATCAACTAAGCCTTACCTCAACTAATCCTGTATAACAGGACCATTTTAACGATATTCAATTGGTGGACATTTGTTGGTCCCAAAACTGTTATACTAACTTATTTTCAATTTTCTTGGAATCATTCTATCCTCTAACCATCATGCAACACTCTTTCATGTCAACCTGCATATTTTAGTTCTTTGTGTCCTTTCCTCACCATCCCTTGAAATTTCTCTATTCTCCTGGAAGATTTGAGCTCAGATATCTTGATCGACTGCATTAAGGCACCGTAATCCTACATAACATCGCCTCACCTTAATACTTTTTAGGCGGGAACGCAGAGTAAACTTGCATTTTCTAGATAGTGTCTTGCTTCTACTTATTCTAAAACCTTGCTTTCTAGAGTGTTACCATGGAGCTTTTGATTAATTTTGCTAATTAACACCATCATCTGCAACTAGCATGCATAATGAAACCTCACCATTTATGCTATTGGTTAACTCATCCATAACAAGTAAAGACTCACACACTCAACGCGCATACAATACACAGACATCAACATGTATACCGTGCAAGAATGATGATTTTGTCGAAGCATGCAATCACCAAGGAACACGATACCATTTAAGCAGAATCACCAAGTTATATTTTAAAAAATTAATGCAGATAGGTATAGTTAGGTCCTTTTTAGTTGGTTGAGTGATGGAATGCTTAAGCATCCACAAAGACATTGACGCACAGAATGATGCAGCAGATATGAAAAGTAACCACTAACCATAATCCTAGCAGATATGTCAATAAATTAATCATGGAACCAGTTTGGGGTTGAGGCACAGATGTTTTAGTAAACAAGGAACCAACCTCCTAAAATTGTTACACCTTGATCTTGTTTTTCAAAGCCAATGCACCACATAGCAGCACCTTCCTGTTGGAAACATTCAATGAGTCACTTAGATTTGTAGTTAATCAAAAAGACAACAGGGCTGCATATAGCATTGTTGATATAGTCACAGATGAGACTTCAAGATGACATTCAAACACAAATATAGATTCCGATACTCACAAGAAAGCCCATATGCACTAGGTAGTCTGCTGGTCTTAAAGACATTGATGCGCCACCATCAAAATTTAAAGAAACTGGGGGAAATATCTCAGCTATGCTGTTTCAGAATGAAACAAAGTGTCATATTCGAGCCACCAAAGCATTTGGGTAATGGTATTTAAGTCGTTAAGAGCTCAAAGTAAATATCTATTCAATTATAGAAGGATGAACCTTGAGGACACCAGAAAGCACGGTTTTCCTCGTGAGACGATTGGCCTAGCTGATGGTGAAACAGCAGCAGCTATCTGCAGATGAATGATAAAAAAAAATTTCAGGATAAATGCTAAATCAGCTAATTGACCTTCCTAGTAAAGACACATTCCCCAGTGTTGACTTAAGTAGGGTTTTGAACTATTTTGATCTGGATAAATGAAAAAACAAGCTTAATCTACTCTTTCATTAGTGAAAAGAAAACATTAGGTTATTATGTGGATACTTGAACCTAAATCCATATCAGCTTTAACATAAGTGGAGCTGGAGTAGATTTGAATTGAAGGTCATCTTGCCAAAATGTTTATTTTTATCCCCAGAAGTAAAAGGTAAAAAACACTGTGTGGTTGCAGGTCTTCTTTCATATAGCATCATATACACAAAACTTATAAAAGATATACACAATAAAACAGACAACACAGTCTATTGTCCTTTTGACTGTTAATTTTAGAGTTCAGGATGTGAACCGTTTAATAACAATGGCGTGAATATTGGTTTTATTTTTGTTCTCTAGTGGATGAGATTAAAATTGAATACACTAGAATGTACACTATGGATCTGCACAACTTTGTTCTCTAAAACATATGCAGATTTTTGGTATAGATAAGGAGAGCAGTTTCAATTTGAGCCGAGGATCTATCGGAAACAGTTTTTCTACCTCACAAAGATAGGGGTAAGGTCTGTGTATATCCTACCTTCCCCAAACCCCACTTATGAGTTTACACTAGGTATGTTGTAGTAGATAAAGAGAGGAGTTGGAAATTCAAGTTGCGGAGGAGGGAGTAATCGAGGAACTTACAGCACTGACAAAGGGATCATAAGCTTCTACGGCAATATAAGCCAAAGTTGTACCAGAATCCACAATAGTTCCTCGATTGCCAGATGTTGCAAACACTGATGGATCAACAGGCACCAACTGTCCATTAACAGCAATGCTCTGCAGATATACATTGTAATGCGCCCTGCAAGAGTGGAAAGCGGATAAATCAAGCTTGCTAAAGACCATTTTATTTGGTGCCCATCCCATCCCCGTGCTTATAGTTGAAAAACGAATAATGTAGCAAAACATAAAAATTAAACACAACCAGGATATGTTTTCAGTACAGATCATTATGTATGTCTGAAGAAAAAATACCTATGGCACTCAACGCTAAAGTTGATGGAAATATGAATCATTTCCATGGGAAAACCAATTTCTGCAACACATAAGGATCTAGAATACTTTAAAGCAAATTGAGTACTGTGAATAGTTAAATCTACTACCACGATTGTCAATTATAGACTTGTACCAAGGACCACTTTCTGCTCAGCTTCAGGGAGTAGGAGAGCTCCGTTCAGAACGAGCTAGTAGAGCTGAACCTTAGGCTACTGTTGCCATCATATTGAAATCATTAATGCCCTTCTCCAAATAAAAGTCAAAAAAGAAACACACACACACCACCACCCCAAAAAAAAATGATACTCTCTCCTCCTCAATTCGATAGTCCTAGTTTAACCAACCATGCCTACTTTCAGTGAATGGTAGAAAGTGTGTGCTGTTCAATGTTCAATTAGGGAGCATGTGAGCCCATACATCAACTATTCTATTGTGCAGAACAGAAACTAACAATGAAAATGGTGAAAACGGATCTCACATAATTTTTGAGTTATAGATGTACATAGTAGAGCTTCATTGCTATCATCTTCGCAAGATCCCAAGACCGTGAATCTATAGATCCAAACCCAATAATATATCGATAAAATACCATAAAACTCAGGATGTAGAAAGCATGAGATGATTTTGGTACATTTCAAATAATCAAGATGAATCATAAACTATCAAGAACACAACTGCTATATCATGTAGCACAACTGCAGAAGGCACACTAAAGATGAAACTATTAGATCTCTATATTCATCATAAGCAAGAATGGAAACTTCATTGTACTGTAACGATACGTACTGTGACGGAACAAGGGGACTATATACGATTCTTGGATCCAAAATCTCACCAAGGACTAGTATACCTCCACCATTTCCCTCTCCTTTCAAGCAATGTGAAAATACTTTAGGAGTAATCCCACGAGAAGACAGTTGAGATATTACTGAAAGACCCTGTTGACCAAACCCAAAAATCCCATCAATTGCTCTGTCCGTCTTGGTCAAGTCTCCAGACTGGGAGGTGCTGCACCTGTTTTGATCCAGATATAAGTATGAGCTTCGGGTAAAAGGTACATGCATTCAGCTAAAGCCACAACTATAAGAGAAAGATAGAAAGAAGAAGAGTAGAAGCTAAGGGCATGAAAGAATAATGATGATTGAAAGGATACAAGAACGTCAAAAGCATTACATCAAGTGACAAATACAAAAGTGAAACGTCACAGCACTGATGATGAGAGTTCAATATCCCTAACAGTACCCAACAATCGAAGAGAATAAATTACTCCTGTACCATTAAAATTTCTGGAACTACATAACCAATCACCACTAAAGCATCATGTCACCTCAAGTGAACCGTGATGATTGCTAGTTACCAAATGACCCGCTAAAGAGGGACTTAGATGAAGTAAGGCCTGCTACTCACCCAAACTTGATCAGTCATGGTTCAGTTTCAAAAAAGCTTGATCAGTTATGGTCAACAGAGTACAATGATATACTTGATTAGTTATGGTCAATAGGGTACAATGATGATATACTCCCAGTTCCTTTTTCCTTTCGGGTTTATTTTAGCAAGCTCTCTGATTCTCTAGTAAGCATTCTTCCCTACCAAACAACAGTATTTGGGCTTGCCAAGAAGGGGATGCAGAGCTGGTGCTTGTGATAATAACACATGATTTTTTTCGTAAATTCCGCCAAAGATATTTCTGCTTAAGGATGACCCATAACTATTTCAAATGAAAAGGTATCTATGTTGCATTCTCGGATTATGAGAAACATTTGACAAGTATAAGTGTAAATAGGGGTATTTCAAGCCTTACATTGGGTTTACTCTAAATCAATAGTCATTTATGAATTGAGACAATCCTTCTTTTGCATCTCAATAATCAAACAAAACTAAGCTCATCAGATAAAGAAAAATAATAAAATAACCAAAAAGAATGAAGGAAATAGAAGAATTTTTGAATAAATGCGAACTCAATTAAGTTATACATGAGAAGTCTGCTGACACGCAATTTTACATGAAATACATGGTACATTTACTCCAAAAGATTTTCTGTCACATGTCTAACTTCATTTACTTCTAAGTTATCTGCAGCTTAATTATACCAACTATTCCTATCTAGTACTCAAGGATCTTTTTTTCGTTCATTAACTAGTTCTCCAGGATCTTCTTTGTCTCTATCTACCTTTTAATAGATATTGATGAGTGTTATTCAAAAAAATATATAAATAGATATTGATGATTGGTGAACACATGTAGACGTGCTTAGAGTCTATCTAAGAATAGCAGCTCACCCAAAAACAATTGGTGCTGAAGAGTTGGCAATCAACGAGGTTCCCAGGACTGTATCAAAATATAGTAAATCGGCTACGTAATGGCCAGTTGTGCCACTCCCATCTCCATACTGAAAGGTGTAACCACACTGATTAGTTTCTGTAGAGCACTCAGCAGAGGAAGTTTGAACTATAGAGGCGCACACTTGGTCCGCACAAGAAATGGGAGAAGCAGTTGATGAGCCCGTAGCATCATAGAAGTTGAGCTCAACCTGCATGCACATAACAGTATCAGAAGCTTGTAAAAGAAGGTAATTCCTTTACCACACTTTTCACAAGAAGTAAATATGCAATAACAAGATGCAGGGAAGATGAGTTACCCCAAGTCCACTTGTTCGAGGACAATCGTCGCAGGAACTGCAGGTGACCCACAGGATATCACTGCCAGTATCAATCTGCACATTGTATTCTCTTGGTGGAGTTCCCAGTCTTACTTTTGTAAAATAAAGGCTACAAACACAACAAAAGTATAAAGTGAGAGAAAGAGAGATGATGGTCAAATAAATTGATAGTGTAGAATTGACACATACATCTACATAGTATATCAATAAGCTTGCCCGTCATCCTCAATGACAGAAGGAAAATGCCAAGCTCAAATCTATACGGCTAATGTTTGTATTTTTTAGGCTTTTAGCAATACGTACCGTATCAATCTGACTTAAATATCTTGCATTGGAATAAGAAACAATATAATTTAAAGCAAACAGAACTATCACTAATACATCAACATCGTCATACAATCGGCAATTAACGAGAAAGCACCTAGAAAAGAAAAACAGCATAATAATTCATTGCGCCATGCATATTTAATACATTGAAAATCAATATCCTTTTTTTTTAATAACCGTGGTGTCCAGACAACTTGTCCACAACTCTACTAATTCCACGGGTACCTTCTACCTCCCACCAGCGCAGCTAAAGGGTAACTCTTACCTAGTATTTTAGATTGAAAATCAATATCTCAAAGAGAATCCATTGATATCTAAGTTCAATTCTCAAATCCATAAATCCAATTAATATCATATACACTCAAACTAAAGAAAAGACAATTTACCTCACAATTCATGAGACCAAATTCACAAAACAAATAACACAAACACTACAGGCCATAGCTTCCACACATTTCACAGAAAGTTCAAGTTTTAACTTCATAAAGAATCAAACTTTCCCAATATATTTGCTATATCAACCAACCAAAAAACTCCACAACAGAAAAAGAAGAAAACGCTCAAAATTAAGAAATAGTTACCCGACAAGATAAGGGTCGGAGGAACCGACAACAGGAAAATCAACAATACCACCAGCAAAACTCTGCAACATTCGAGCATGCCTAGCTCTGTCCCTAGCTCTAAGCTTCTCCAGCTCCACCTTACCGTTCACCGGCAAAATCTTTTCCAAACTAAGAACTCCCGCCGGTAATTTCCCAGCTCCGACAGCCACGGCGGCTGTGGCCGCAGCCACAACCACCAAAACCACAGTCAAGAATTTCATGCCAGCCATCGCCGGCATCCCATAAAAAACAGTTTCTTGAGTTAAGCTAAAATTGTATCCAAGTCTACAAATTATATAAATATGAGTACAACCCAGTTCAAGAAACACTAAAAAGATGGGATTTTTATCAACAAAATTGAAGAACAAGAACAACAACAGTAATCTTTATTTGGGTTTGTGCTTTCGAGAGAGAGAAAGAAACTGCCTTTTTTTGTTTTTTTTTTCAAATTTTGTTTATGCGAGTATTAAAAAAAATAAATACAAATACATGAACAATGAACACTTATATACTGTTAAGTGTATAAAGACAGAAAGTTTAAGCAGTCAGTAATCAAATGGTGGAGCTAGTGAACTGTCAAATATGGCCTTGGGTGCATGCTGGACTGGAGAGTTGTTAGAAGGGTATATTGGGGGAAAAAATTCTATTAATTTAGGCGGAATTTATGGAGGATCTTTAAACTTGTTGGTAAATTTCATTTAGATACTTAAAATTCCGCATATTCTTATTAAACATCTGAACAAATAATAAAATAATTTTATTACACTCTCGGCTCAAATTTACAACAACATACTATGTAATTCCACTAAGTGATATTTGAAGAGGATGGTGTGTGAGAAGTCTTAGCTCTACCTTAAGAAAATAGAGAATTTGTTTTCAACAGACCCTCAGACTTAAATAAAGCATATAAAAATTCGAGTATGTAAAGTAAATGTAGTAGTAAAGTTTCTATACTGAAATAACGGAAAATAGAACACTATCAACAATAATCGAAGCCAAGAGATAATAAAATTAAAGAATAAGATAATGAGAGAGTAATAAAAATAATCCAATAAGAAAACTAGACAACACTCAACCACCTAGGTACTATCTTAATATCCGATCTCTAAATCTTCCTATCTAGGTTTATGTCATCGATAAACTACAAATGTGTCATGTCCCGTCTAATCACCTCTCCTGATACTTCTTCAATCGATTTCTATCTCTCCTCATACCCACTATCTGTCGTCACTAGGATATTTGTGCACCTCCTCTTCACGTGTTCAGATTTTGAAAAAGCTTCTCTTCTGCCTCTATTCTCAAACACATATCCTTTAATTATATACATCAGTCTCAATTAAAATAAATTCGAAATCTTATGACTCACTGAGACTAATATATATAATTAAAAAAGATAATAAAAAACACGTATAAAACTTTTTAAAAATTTAAATAGAATAAGTCTAATAAAAATACTTTAAATAAAATTTATTAATAAATTTAAAAAATTATCGATATATTCCGCCTTTAATTAATGAAAATTAGGACTAATATTGGGGGAAAAAAAGTGGACTTAATAAGTCATGAGTGAAGTAGCATGGCAATGTGGATAG
>JACEIK010001381.1:140464-153456 GCA_018107945.1 Datura stramonium
AGGTATAGGAGAAAAAAATATCATATATACAAATATATAAATAATATAATCGAAGAGAGAAAAAAATAATTTTTTTTCTTATTTTAGACATAGGAAAAATAAAAAGAAAATAAAATAAAAAAGGAAATTAACTCTTTTCTTGCCTTCAACGTTTAGCTTACCCACCCATATGAAAGGTAGATAGATACATAAATGATCATTTCTTTATTTCTCCTTTTCTTGTTAGGTAAAAAAAAATAATGTAAAGAGGAATGACTTTCTTTTTAAGTCCAATTTTAATAACTACAAGACAATAATGGTAAGTACCCCCATAATCTAACACATATATTTCGGGTTCGAGTCTTGAAAATTAAATCATTTTTAATAGGAAATATTTTATTTATTTTCAGTGCAAAATCAAATTAGTGGGGTTTAGAAACGGAGCTGGAATTTGAAGTTTATGAATTCAGAATTTTAGTCTTTTTGAGTCACTGAGTTCTAAAGTAATAATTTGTACGTATTAAATGATTTTTTTTAAAGACAAATACAGGGTTTCTATATTGTAGATTCGCCCTTGGTAGGATCCAAAAACGGATACCAAATATCGGGTAAGAAAACAAAAAAAAAAGAAACTTACTATTACAAGATAACTATTTTATTTGATCAACATGAGTTGTGTTGGGATGGTTGAGACCCTCTATCCTTAACCAGAGGTCTCAGGGGTCTCAGGTTCGAGCCGTGAGTATATAAAAAATCTTGTCAGGAATGGTGCTGCTAACGTAATGGATCCTGCAATGCGCCATCGAGAGACTGTTTCTATTTGAGTGTCAAAAACACAAATTCCTCGGACTTTTATCCTTCAATTTGTGCACTGTAATAAAAACTCTCTATTATAAGCTCAAATGAAACAACCATAAAGACAGAAAACAATATGACAATTAGTTAACTTCTGTCTATTTTCTTTCATTGTTTTTCTTGATTTCTTTGATTTTGTTTTTGGTCCTTCAAATGCATTTTGATTCTTTTATTCTGGTTACAAAGTTAGTGTCTTTTTATTGCCTGTATCACATTTCAAGAAAATATAACAACTAAGGTGACAAAGAGAAAAATGTTCAAGATGCAGAGGCAGAATAATAAACAGGCTAATTTAGGAGAAAGGGTAGATTTCAGATTCTCCAATTTCCAAGTACTTCAGGTTACTACCTTCTCGTAGTTTCTTGTTTTTCGATTTCTGTTATTGCCCCTGTTGTTTATTGTGCTTCGATTATCATATTATTTTGCTGATGTTAGTGTTCTTTCTTCACTTTTGTACTTTCTTTTTTTCAAACTGCTTTGAAATGCTTTTCTTGAATCAAAGGTATATCGAAAACAACCTCTCTGCTTTCACAAAATCGGGTAAGGTTTGCATACACACTGCCCTCTTCCCAGATCCCACCTGTGGGATTATACTGGGTATGTTGTTGTTGTTGCTGTTGTTTTTTCAGGTACAATTCTACATGTTCTGTTTTGTATACTGATATTGATCAGTGACTGATTCTGGTGTTGTATTTGTATTGAACAGTTGTTTTTGTGGATAAAGATTGTAGCTTTATTATTTGGATATACAAAACTTAGGGAACACTTCAATTTTTGTTGCTGAATTCTTGGTTTTCTTCTGATGTTTTTTGATAATATCTGATGAATTGCATACTATTGGATTCTTCAAGATTTCTTATTTATGTAATTGGGAAGCACTAGCTTGACATCATAGTCAGAGGCAAAGGTAGAATTTTAAGTTTATGGGTTCTGGATTCTAAAAACGACAGTTTATGGGCCAAAACTACTGAGTCCTACCGAATTTGTAGATAGACTTGTAGCTCCACCCCTATCATCATGTTCATAATAATGGCAATTCTTGAATTGAGAGGATGATCATACAGTTAATAGGATGAGTGTTGAGATCAATTAGGTTATCTTGAATTATATTAAATTAAATGGATAATTAAGACTGCTAGTTTCAACTAGCACTATGCAGTATGAATAAAGTATACTTTGAATTTTCCAGTAGTGTGCGGCTTTTGATGTTGCTCGGACTCTCCAAAAATATTGTTGCACCCTTGTCGGATCCTCCAAAAGTTGCATAGCTTTTTGTATGATCCGACTCACACCGGAGACATTTTTGAAGAGTCCGAGCAACATAGGTCCCCTTCTCCCTCTTGATTTTGATTCCTATAATGAAGTACTGTGTGGGATTAATTAAGGATTGTGAAGTTGAATGCCTTTCATTTGCTTCACTTTAATTGAAGTTTGATTTTTCCGGAATGTATCCTGACTTTTGGCCTAATTCTTCTTCTGATGATCGATTCAACCTCTGATAAATGTTCACTCTTCCTCCAGTAAGGAAGCTTGATAGAGGGATTCTCTGATCTATGACCCGAAAGAAAATAAATTCTGGCTTCAAAAAGGACGTTTAATAAATGGATCTCGCACCAGAGTTGAATCTGATATAATGCTTAACTTGGAACTGTTTGATATAATACTTGAGGAGTTCTATTTGCATATAATTCTTGATGGTTTAGTTGATTCAATTGTACTAAAGAACTCCGTTACGTGGTTTCATTCAGCTTGTTGATATAATAATGTAGCAGCTACTGATGGACACTGACTGTTGATTATGCACGTTGTAATGGGATAGGTACCAAAAGGATGGGACAGGCTTTCTCTGTCACTAATCTGTGTAGAAACAGGAAAGACAGTAGCAAAATTAGGCAAATCGCTCGTGAAAAACGGAAGCTGTCAATGGCCAGAGACGCTTTTGGAATCCGTGTGGATTTCACAAGATGATTCTTCTTCTCTAGAACTCGAAGAATCTCTCTACAAGTTTGTTGTTTCAATGGTATGATAGCAATCCTTGTGTTTTACTGCAAAAAAAATCTGTTTGATTGAAAGTAATGCAATTGCATAATTAGTTTTCTTCAAGTTCATCTTACTCCTCAACACTGCTTTCCTTATCAAAATAGGCACAATACCTCGTGACCTCCCTAAACTCGACACTTTTGTTCAGTGTAAGCACACATGAACTTTTTTTAATCGTGATTACCCCCTGAACTTGGCAGTTTGATAACTTTGAACCCCCTGGACACTGACGTGACAAAGTGCCAAGTTCAAGGGGGTAATTAGGACTAGGAAAAGTTAAGTGTGCACTGAATAAAACGTGTCAAGTTTAGGGGGGTCCCGAGGTATTCTGCCTTTAAAATACTATAAAATTTTCAAGATGACTTGCCTATCCTATTTCTTAATTGCTCCTTCAACACAGGGCTCTGCTAGATCTGGTCTACTTGGAGAGGGAACCATTAATCTGTCATCATATGTTGGTTCAAGAATGTCTTCTCCTGTTTTGCTTCCTTTAAAGAAATGCAATCAAGGAACAACACTACAGGCAAGTCTTATGATCGATAAGTCCTTATTTTTACTAGAAACTTAAATTGCTAGGACTCTTAGAAAATACTGCTGGATGGTGTCTCGGATCCTTCAAAAGCTATTCATTTCTAGATGATCCGACAAGGGTGCGCCAGCACTTTTGGAGGGTCCGAGCAACATAGCTAGAAACTTGGACCATGTAAAGACTATACCTTATGGCAAGCACTAAACTCCATTACTTAGGAAAAAACTTCCTCTATATCTAATGCCCTTCACAATAAATTTTCATGTTGTAAGGTGACACACTTATGCTACTAAGATAAACAGATATAAGATGGAATTTCTCCAACTTCTTGTTTACTGAGCTTCTTATCAATCTTGTTTACAGGTGAAAATTCACTGCCTAACACCAAGGAGTAAATTCAGGTATTAAAAAAACAGTCTAAATCCCGAGTATTCTAGGTCATCATT
Source organism: Datura stramonium (assembly GCA_018107945.1). NCBI lineage: Eukaryota > Viridiplantae > Streptophyta > Magnoliopsida > Solanales > Solanaceae > Datura > Datura stramonium. Next base: position 144,314 of record JACEIK010001381.1, read on the forward strand.
TAACTAACAACAACATCAACTACGCCTTCGTCCCAAGCAAATTCTCCATTTAAGCTCATTCCATATCAACATCATACTAAATACTCTTTATATACTTTCAGAGATGAACCAAAATCTTTAGGTTCTGGTATGAAAGAGCAGGGTTTAGATCATGATGTTGCCAGTAAATCGAACGAGTCTGGCAACTTCTCTGCTGGGAGTGATGTGCTTCCATATGATGCCGGCTCTAACTCAGGTCCAAGCAAATTTGAGATCAAGGTACTTATGCGATTTCACCCATTTTTACTGCTTTATTGCCACTGAACTTGACAGGTTTGTTTATTTCTTAAGTTAATCTTCCAATTTAGTAGCATAAATACGAAGGCTAGCCTTGGAGCAGCGGTTAAGTTGTCTCCATATAACTTATAGCCATTAGTGTTTGCGTCAGCCTAGGCTGCCTACATCACAACGCTTTGTGGTGCTGCCCTTCCCTCCATCCTGCATGAACATGGGATACTTCGTGCACCGGGTGGTTGTTATTATAGTAATACACCATTTATATTATCCGAGCTTGCTTAGGGTGGCTGAAAACCTTCCATATGAAACTTTAAGCACTGGACTTTGGAGCAATTCTGATAGTTAAATCAGACAACTTGTATCAGTTGGGAAACCTGATGAATATCGTGCAACCTCGTTTTGAAGTATGATTCTCATGAATGTAACGTTAGGTTGGTTCGTCCAGCCTGCAAATGTAGAATTATGTAGATCTTCACCGGAAATCTCCATCAGTGCATAACTATGTTTCTGTGATATGTAACTTAGACTAGACCCTCCCTATCTATGATCAAATCTCGCCTTTGATCATTTGATGTGCTTGTATTAGCTATGTTGTTTGGACTCTTCAAAAATACTGATCAGTATGTGTCGGATCCTCCAAATGTAGTGGCTATAATGCATTCTTGGAGGATCTGACATGGGTATGACAACTTTTTTGAAGAGTCTGAGCAACATAATATATTTATTATGGGCCTATGAGATATTCCTTCATCAAGAAGTATGTTGATTTAGTGCTAGACACACTGCAGGACTTTCTAGGACTTCATTTAGAAACTTAGATTGCCATCATGAAGTTAATATTATACAGTTAAGTTTTTCCAAAGGTGTCACAGCTTATAATTTTCTCTGTTAAAACGTGTAATATCGAAGCAATATCCCTTGTAACTATCTTTCTATCGTCCTGGAAACCAACTTGAGGCATCTTTGCAACTCAAGAGAATAAACTTGACTTGCATACTTGGATCCTATGTTTCTCGGGCTCTTCAAAATGGATATGGGAGTAGTGCATTTTTGGAGGATCTGATACTGGTGCGGTAGCATGTTTAGCATTTATCACCTTCTCACTACATTAGACGCATTTTAGACAATATAGTCAAATTTTTCTGTTGTGTGTTGTATTGAACTCAGGTTTAAGTAGTAAATTCTCTTCCACATTCAGTGTCATGTGTGTTTGATAAACTCTTCATGTCATTTCAGGAGAAAAGTTTCTCGGCATCCGGATCAAATAACAGCTTTAGCTCAACTGAGAGTTTTACCCGAAAAGAAAAGTTCCCCTCCAGAAATCACTTAAAGAATGAAGGATCCAAACAAGTTAGAGCAAGTCCTGACCATACTTCACCACAGAATGATTATCTCATCGACGATCAAACTGTTTCAAACCAATCATCATATAATACAAAAGCCACAGGTTTAATGGAGCATCTGCAAAACAACAGAAAAGATTTCACAGCGTCTTCTGTGACGACTTCAAGCTCTTCAAGAAACCTTCTGGAGGCTGCAGAAGATACAATTGAAGAACTTCGAATAGAAGCCAAGATGTGGGAGAGAAATGCTCGGAAGCTCATGCTCGATTTGGACATACTGAGAGAGGAATTCACAACTCAGTCGAAAAAGCAAGCAGACTTGGTGATGGATCTCTCAGCTGCCTATTCAGAGCAAGGTAACTTGAAAAAAGAGATTGAGAATCTCAAACTAATGTTGGAGGAGTCAACAGCCAAACACGATGTCGCAGAGGATTCGATATTTCATCCAAAGGGTCAGAATCATATCCAGGAGGAACTGGAAAATGAAATAAGACATCAGCAGGAGTTGAATGCCAGTTTAGCCTTACAACTGAAAGGAAGTCAAGAATCAAACATCGAGCTCGTCTCACTTCTTCAGGAGCTAGAAGAAAGTATAGAACTGCAGAAAGTGGAAATAGAGAAATTTTCATCTCTGCATCTGAGGTTAGCTGACACCACAGCAGATTCACAAGAACAGGAAGAATCGGAAGAGACATTGCAAAGAAGTGTTCAATCCCTCACAAAGGCATTACAAGACAAAAATCACGAGCTCGAGAGTGAGCGAAGAATGAACAGACAGACGGTTTCAGATATTAAGAAGGAATATGAATATGAGCTATCCATGAAGGAAGAAGAATGGACCAGATTAGAAGAGACATTGCTGAAAACTCACACTGGACAAGAATTGGAAAACAATGGACACTCCGAGAAAGCTAGTGTTGAGCTAATAAGAGATATTGAAGCGTTACGAGAGAAAGTACAGGAGCTTGAGAAGGATTGTGCTGAGCTTACTCAGGAAAACCTGGACCTTCTGATCAAGTTTAAGGAATCCGGTGGTCAAGTTGGTGAAAATGAGAACTCCGAAGACTTCACTAAATTAGTGAAGCAGCTTGAAGTAGCTTTTTACCATCTGAAGAGGCCGTGGCATCAACTTTCTTCCAGTGTGAGTGATCAGTGCAAACATCACCTGGAGAACTTGGCAAATTTGAGCGAGGATGGTGCAAGCTCTTCAAAACTATTAACCAGCTGTGTCCTTACGTATCTGTTTGACCTGAACAATCTCTTAGAAACTAGAATTGTTGAGTGCGAGGAACGTCTTAAACAGCATGAACAGGAGATCCAGGAGAGAAATAGAAAGCTGGAAGATTACAGTCTTGAGGTTCAAGCACATGAGAGCTCAAAGGCAGAACTACAAATTCAATGTTCCAGCCTACTAAAGGAGTTGGATAAAACAAAATCCGAGATGGAAAAGTTACAGGCTGACATACAAACAAATGAAGAGGAGAAAGGCTGCCTTTTGGAGCATCAAAGAGAGCTAGAAGGTAAAGTAGCTGGTCTTCTAAAGGAAAGGGATCAGGTGGAAGAAAACATGAAAATCGTCTCGAGAGAAAGTGCCATCACCTCTAGGTGCTTGGATGATCTGCAAAATGATTATAAGGAGCTCAGCAATAACATGGATGCCCAAGTTTCTGAGAACAAGCTTCTGGAAGTGAAACTAGAACAGCTCGAAAGTGAAAAACATACATTGGAGGATCGGATAGTAGGATTGACAGAGAAGAATGAAAATATGGAAGCACAAATTAGGCTCATGACAGTTGAAGGAGAATCTCGTCAATCGGAATTGAAAGAATCCAGGTCTATCATAATGAATCTTCAAGAAGAAATTGGGAGGTTGGAGAGTGAGACGAAAACGAGCATTGCTGATCTCAAAGAAGAATTAAAAGACATGCAGATCCTATGGTCACAAGCTCGAGAAGAATGTGGACATCTCACAAACGAGAATGAAAAGTTACAAGAAACATTGCAGAATCTTCTTGAAGAATACAAGACCCTTCAACATTCGAACTCAGAACTGGAAAGAAAGAACGTGGAACAGCACGAGCATCGTGTGCAGCTAGAAGCTCAACTGCATGAATCACGGAACAGCTTGTCTAATAGCTTGATAAAGGTTGAGGCTCTGGAAGAAAATCTCAATTCAATGTGGAAAGATTTTTCCTTGAAGGAGGAGAGACTGAATGCTGAACTAAATGAACTCATTCAAGAGAACAAGAACGAAATTGAGAAACTCATGCAACAAGAAAGTTTGTCTAATCAGAGGTATTCAGAGAAGTTGACCGAAGTTGAGAGCCTCGAGAAGGAGGTAGAACAACTAACCAAGAAAATTTCTGAAATGGATGAGGAAAGGAGATTAACTTCTGACGCTGTTAATGAAGTTTCCAGTCTGCATGCTGATAAAGAAAATCTAATATCTGCACTTGAAGACGTTCGATCAAAATTTACATTGATTGAGAAGGAGCTCAGTGATGTTAGAACAGAATCAGAGTTGAAGATCCAAGACTTTACGAGTGAGCTTGCTGCTTCAAGACTAAGTTATGAGAAGCTGATGATTGATCATGAAAAGATTTTGAAACTTTTACCAAATTATAGGGCAAATGAGGAAAAGCTGAAGACGACCATTAATGACCTTGAGTTGCAGCTTACTCTTTCGTGCTATGAACACCAAAAGATTCATGAAGAAAGTGCTAATCTGAAATTTCAGTTGCAGAAAACAAAGGAGCTTCAGGATGAAGTCTTCAATCTAAAGAACGAGCTCATGGAGTGCATTTCCGAAAAGGAAAAGTTAGAATCATCACTGAAGATAATATATGGAGATTGTGAAGAAATGAAGGCTGAGAAGGCCTCGTTTGCTGGTAAGATCGCCGACTTGCAGAAAATCTTGTCGGAGTTGGAGAACAGCAACATAAAGAGAATTTGCTTGGAGGAAAAAGTTGAGCAAATGGAAAGTGATTTAACTGAAAAGGAGAAATTCTGTTCGCAAGTGGCTGATTTGAAAAATGAGCTTAGTGAAACTAAGAGAGACAATGAGAAATATCGGCAGAAAATATACAAGATGGAGGAGGAGAAGGATAATTGCCTGCGAAAAGTTCAAGCACTTGAAGCAGAGGTGAAAATGATGGAGGAAGAGAAAAAATTATACGCCAAAAAGGTTAGCTTATTGCAAAGTTTTCTTTCTTAATGCTTTTAGCATAACTTAAATGCGGGTGAAATGAAAGTATTTCACGTTCTCTACATTTTGAACAGAATGATACTCCAAAGAGCACCAGTAAGTACACTAACTTCAATAGAGCACCTCAAAAGCTTAGTCAGTCCCAAGAACTTCGGGTTGATCAACTTCATTCAGATAGGAAGTGTAGCGATTCAGAGATTCCCTTTACTACTACTCTTCTATTCATTTTCCACCTTTGAAAGCAGTATGTTGCTCGGACTCTCCAAAAAACTGTTGCCATACCCGTGTTGGATCCTCCGGAAAAGCTAGCACTACGTTTGGAGGATCCAACACTCACCTGGCTGTACTTTTGAAGAGTCCAAGCAACATAGTGAAAGCACAATATATATCATCAATGGGGCTGGTCTTTTGAGTTTCTAGTTTTTCGTTTTAAATGTTTTTAACTCCCTTGTTGCTCTTTCAACATACTTTTGCTCATCCAGGGTGAAAATGGTTTCTCCGGTGGAATTGCTTCTTCTGTTGAAGTCGATTACTTGGCTAGAATACAGTTGCTTGAGAACAACCTTGCTGAAGCATTAGAGGCAAACAAGAAGTACAAAATTCAACTTCAAAGGTAGGTATCAGAAGCATACAACTCCAAATTTTACATTTATATTCATATACAAAAGCTCTGATTCTAAGTACAATCCTTCAGTCCCCATTTTTGGTCTCAATATGTCATTCATAAGAACCAGAAATGAGCGAAAATTATACGAGCAAACTGAAGTTATGTATCAACTACTTGGAAAAGAACCTTTCAGGATCGGTGCACAAGTTTAACATTGGTGTCACATTATAATAAAATCTAGTGCATAAAAAGTGTCACATTTATTAGTTTTTGCTTGTGGCTTGACCTTTTTCCCATTGTCTTCGGAGAGGAATTTTAAAGCTAAGTTCTTGCAGCAAAGGAGAACAAAATATTGTGCTAAACTTACTAATCTTCTTATTACAACAGTGATCAAGTAGCATATAGCTATGGAAAATAATGCACCGGTTTAACATTGAAAATGATATCTGTTTGACAATGAAATTTTGTACCTTTCGCAGATCAAAAGGATTAAACTTATAAACATATTGAACTAATAATCAACCTTTTGCCACCTCTCGGAATATTTATCAAACAGTCCATCATCTCAATATAGTAACTTAACGACCTTACTTGAACAGGATCTGTTCTATAGACTCGTACCACCTTATCCTTGAGTTCTAAGGAGACAGGAAACCAAGTTTGGTTGATGAAGCAAGTTAATTCCTCAAAAAGTCACTCAACTTAATGAAATTAAGTACCTAGTTGAGTCGTTTACAAAAGTAATATAAAACATAGGATTTTCTGCTACATATTGCAGGGCAAAGAAAAACACATTCACAGAGCAAAGATAATAGAACATCTGCAGTTTTTAAGCGAGTGGAGAGACTAGTGTATAATGTACGAGTTTCTAAGCTGCTATTCTTGTTTATGTGTGTAGGTTCAAGACTGAAGAACGTAGAGGACATTCACCTGCTTCCAAGAAGTCAGTTGGGGACAGCGAAATGGTGAAAAGGTTCGAACACACAAAGGCTTTACTAGAAACAGAACTAAAAGACATCCGAGAGCGATACTTTCAAATGAGTCTTAAATATGCTGAAGTAGAAGCACAGAGAGAGGACCTTGTTATGAAACTGAAGGCAGTTAAGAGTGGAAAGAGGTGGTTCTCTTGAATCTCGCTAGCATTCTCCTGGAATGTTCATCCTAACCTTAGGTAAACCGGTCCACATTTTTCACCTATAGCACCTACGTTGCTCAAGACTCTGTGTCGAATCTTTCAAAAGTATTGCCTTTTTTGAGGATCCAACACAAATCTGACAGCGTTTTTTGAGAGTTCGAGCAACATAGCCTAGCACATACATTACCATTGTAATTTATTGTCAAAATAACTGAAGCAAGCTACAAGCAACAAAGAATTAGACCAATAACTTAGAGATATTTCTACTATAGAGTTAAAAACAAGTAGAATAATTCTCACAATTTTCTCCACAAGGAGATATGTTATCCCATGAATAACTCTTTACTTTTATGAATCTGACTTTCTGAGTAGTTGAAAAGTACAACATTGAGAAAGATTGTTGCAGTGACACTCAACACGGGCGGAGTTAGGGGGCGCAAGGGGTTCACCCGAGCCCCTTTTGTCGGAAAATTATATTGTATATACAAGGTCAGAATTGTTTTTTATGCATATATAGTAAATGTTGAGTCCCCTTGGCTTCATTGTGTGTTCACATTAAAATTTCAATATTTTCAACATGAATTATTGATATATATATGTGAAAAGATCATTAAAAAAAAATTAACACGAAGTATAGGTATATATGTGAAGAATCACTAAAATTTCAACAAATATTAGATTCTGAACTCAATATTTTCGACATAATATATAGATATATACATGTAAAAAATCACAAAACTTTTAACAAGTATTACATTCTCAACCCATAATTTCACCAATGTAATAGGCTTGGTCGTAAGAACCTAAAGATTGAACCCATCAAACTGGAACATTGATGGACAACTTTTGTCGCCAAACAGCAAAATGCTGTCGCAAATCCTATTTAATTATAAATTGCACGACGAATTATCAATGAATTTTGTTAGCTACGGGCTATTTAACGACAGACTAGCGATGAAATTTCGTAGCTAATTTTTTTATTTGTAGTGGAAAGCATATATCCTCTTAATTATGAAGATATACCATCCAAAGTCTAAAGTGGCACAACATCCCAGTTAAATTAATCATGTTGGTAGTCTCCCATTGAATATGCCATTGAAGGTGCTGAATTTGTATGCTGGCTATTGATGTCAGGATTTAGCCACAAGTACAAAGCAAAAAAATAAAAAATAAAAAGTTAAAAAGTAGCCTGGTGCATAAAGCATCCCGCGTTAGTAGGGTCCGGAGAAGGACCGCACCTTAAGGGTTGTGATGTAGACAACCTACGCTAATGCAAATATTAGTGGTTATTTTCATGACTCGGACCCGTATCCTATAAGATCACACAAAAACGAGTCTGTCGTTGCTCCAAAACTCCCTTCTAAAGCAAAAATAAAAAGGTATTTGGGTGAACAAAACAAGAAAAAATAGTACATGTTGGAAGACAGGAACACATAACATATATTAAACATAAGTATAAACTATTGTACTGTGGGAATATTTGATTCTTTTGGCTTTGGCATCAGGGTATTATTCTCTGATGCTCCAAAACTTCCATTGTTAGGTCATCAAATATTTCGGATTAGTCAGATTAGTGAATTTCGAATAAGACATGAATTTATGCGACACAAATTTATATTAGTCGTGCATTTCTTAGTGAGTATACGACACGAATTAAAATTAGTCGACACTGAATGCCTTGACTTTCAACCTTTTAACCCCCTTAGTTGTAAATATTGTGACACAACTTTAGATTAATTGGATCGGTACAAATTTCAGAATATTGCAACATCTTGGCATTCAATGTTTTACCCCTTACACAAACTTGAATTTCATAATCAACTTATAATCAATCTGGCAAAACTTAAGCGTTTTGCATTCTTCACTAACAAAATTACAATGTATATATAATGTCAAAGTTTATATATACGTATGTATATAATAGATGATAAACTTCCTTAATGAAAATCGTACCTCAGTTGCATGAATATATCTGTACTTCTTTATTGTAACAACAATAATATACCCAGTATAATTTTACATGTGGTATCTGGGGAGGGATGATGTATACGCAGTCTCATCCCTATCCTATAAATGTAGAGATGTTATTTTCAATACATTCTCGACTCAAGTAATACATATAAAAATCAGTATAAGAAAAGGAAATATAATAGTGAAGAAGAAAGCATACATAAAACAATGGAGAAAAGAACAATAGCAACCACAAATAATACATAAATGAAGCAAAGAAAACAACATGTAATAGTAAAATCGAAGAATACAATAGTAAGAGAGTTACTAATAACAATACTGATAAGAAAAAACTAAACGTTTGGCTACCTACTAACCTTATACCTTAATCCTCGACCTCAAGGATATAAACACACAATTTAATTTATAATTAAAAAAAACAAATTGACCTATTAACCATTGGTCAGATGTTCCATATGATATATGAATCACATCAAAGATCTTGACCTCAAAAGAGCATTACGCAATCAAATTAAAATATATTACAGTATTTAGTAGTACAAGTTTCTAAATTTCATAAAAAGAAATTGTACTAACTTGATAGTGCACTGCTTGTGTCACCTCAAA
>JACEIK010001381.1:154377-167926 GCA_018107945.1 Datura stramonium
GTCATTCATGAAGAATCTTGATTAGTCATGAAGAATTCTTGATTAGTCATGAAGACTTCTTGATTAGTCCCATGGTGTAAGGTAATTGGCATGGGGTTCTTCATGGTGGTGATTCAATTTTTTTTCTGGTCTCAAAATTAAGGGCAACTCCTATATCCTTTGGCATTAATTGAGTCTCTTGATGAGGCTCTATAGGAATTTAAATTATAGTTAAATGAAGACAATATCAAATTAGACAAGGCAGATTATGCTAATCTTGTCCTTTTTCTTTGTGTTTGTAAGCTGCTTAATGAGTGTTTTTAATTATGTATTAGGCCTATGGCCAGATAATAATAATGGTTTAGTGTTGTATTAATGTTTGAATGCTTATAAGAAATATATTATCAAGTTATCTTTTATCTCTTCTAGAATCATATCCTATTTTCAAGATTGCAAATTTCACATGTGAAGGAGATTTATATGTAAATTTTAATTAGATAACCTAATAGTGTAAAATATTCTTCATATCGATACTGGTGTATATATGTTTGAAGAAGGTTTTACGTAAATTATTTTATCTCACCTTTTATATGAAATAGCAATCCCACCATTTTATTATATCCCGAAAATAGCTAATACTTCAAATTAAACATATTATTCTTATTTCTTGTACTAAATAATCCCTTAGTTTATAGCATTATATGTTTCCTACTTAAAGCAAGAAAGGTTTTTGCAATTAATGTATGAAGTTTGTAGTCCAATTCTTGTTTGAAAATGAAAGAATTGATGATATATGCACTTATTCCTTTCTCTCCTTATGACTATTTGATATACTTTCTTCCATCATGTCATGATGATCATGAGTTTTATTGACTTATTTTTTGTTTTTACTTAATATTCGACATTCATTTAGGATTCGTTTAATTTAAATTTATATTGAAAAAATTGATTTTGAGATTATAAACGCTTTATATTTAAAATAATTTCATTTTCGGGAAATTAAATCCAAAATCTCTGAATAAGAATGAAGAAAATACTTAATTACTATCTCACCACACTCTTTAATACACACATAAGAGTTATACTAACTCATCAAAAGGTTTGCACATATCTTATAATCATGGTAGAGCACCTTAGTTTTTCTTCCCTTTGATGAAATAATACCAAATTCATTATGTTAAAAGAGAAGGGACTCTCGGAGAAACGTTAACATTTATAGATCACGAGTTTAAATCGTGAAAAATAGTTACTAATACTTGTATTAGAATAAGTTATCTATTTATATCACACTCTCTCGAAATACAATCCTTTTCCAAACTTTTTTAACACAAAATGCTTTATACACTCAACTGTCTCTCATTGTGTCAAGAGAGGATCTTGTAACTTTAGTCCCCTAATTATAATAGAAAAATACTAACAAGTTAACACTATACTTTACATCTTAGGAAAATGATGATGCCACTATGCTTTAAAAAAACAAACAAATTTGTGTTTATTGGATGATAAATTTGTTCTTATTGGATGTCAATCAATCTAGTTCCATAAAACATATTTGTACAATCTAATTATTCTTGAATAAATAATACAAAGTGGTCATTATCTAGATAATATTATTACTTCATGCCTTTGATTTGATGTTAATTACTTTATTAAACTAAATAGCTACTCCTATTCATTCCTTTAAAAAGTAATTATCTCACTTAATAATCAAAGAGCAATAATAATGAACCATAAGAAATGCCAATAAATATTTGCTAAATTGAAAATTTTATACGAAAATATTAGATTACGGTCTATAATTATATAAATGATAACAAATATTAAACGATAATACAATATGGCAATGCTTTATTTGTTTTAAAGCTTACAAATAAAATATTAAAATGATATAAAAATTAAACATCAAATGAAAAATTCGTGAAAATGACTATACTCATCATGAGACAATACTATAATCAAATTTTTTTTTTGTCCAAATATGATTGTATTTTATTTTTTCGCTTTAATTTATGTAATATGACTATATATTATGTCTACTAAGAAACGAAAACAGATATTTTTATCGTAACGTCGTTGAAAATATGAAATTTTCAACAAAAAATTCATTAAAAATTGTCTTTAATGTGCCTTTTAACATATTAAGAGAATTTCTTTTATATTTTACGCTCAATATTAATTATTTAATTTTTTAAATTATTTTTTAAGATTTAATATTAAGTAACAATTAATAAGAATATTGTGATAACATATTTATATTAATTGTTCTTTTTGCCATATATTTTTTTTCAGCTTCATTAATATGGATTATCACAATCTTCACACTCTCTCGGTCCCTTAAAAACCCCACCCCCCATCCTACTCAATGCTCCCTCTTCTGCTTCTTCTCCTCGCAGACGCTGAAGGGTTTCAGTTTCACTCAAATTCCTCACAAATTCCCATTCATGTTAACAAATCCGCCGTTTTACTCAGATCCATAGCGCAGCTGCTTCCGTTTTCTGAGTTCATCACCAACTCCGATGACGGCGCCGATTAACCGTGAATTCGATATCGACTCGCAGTCGTTGGCCGAGTCTGCGGTTCACAAAACCGCCACCGGAATTGGTATCGGTATCGGTGATCCGTGTTGTCTTAAACCGGAATCGAACGGTTCGGTTCATGGCGTTCGGTTCGAGGAGGTTGCTCCCGTCAGGGATCGTGATAGGAATGGAGTCGTTGTGTACAGGAGGAACAAGAGGTTGAAGAGAGCGGCTAATGTTGACGGCGGAGAACCGAGTGATTCAAAGTGTAATTCAGGTGGTAAAGTTGTAATTAAGGATGAAACGGAGGGTATTTCCGGGGTTCCTGTGTGCAACGGCAATGCGGAGGATGTCAATGAGGTAGAGCTGAACTCGAGGAGGGGAATGGTGGAGGTTGAAGTCAAAGAGGAGTCAACGTTGACAGTGAACTGTACTACTGTTGCTGGGAGGAGGCTTACCAGGTCGGTTTTGAAGCTGAATGTGGAGCCTCTTGATATGTCGAATGAGAATTTGGAACTGTTGGATGGGAAACTGATCACATGTCCTAAAGTTCATGATGGTAGTAATGGTGCATCTATATTGAGTACTCCTACAAAACAACCAGAGATGGAAATATCAAAGAAGATTTCGATTATAGGAAGGCCTACTACGGTTAAGGAGCTTTTTGAGACTGGTTTGCTCGAGGGCTATCCAGTTTTCTATAATGGTGGCAAGAGGGTAATGCTTTTTTTGTTGTTGTTTTCTTACGCATTAACCCTTGCATGAAAATAACAATACATTATAATTAATTCTGCTATACTTCTATTTGGAATGATTTGGGTCCGGATAGAGCAGACTGGTTACAGATGTTTATGGCAGAGGCTTAATACTCCCTTTGTCCTTTGTTTCAATTTGTTTGTCTGGATTTGACTTGAAACCGAGTTTAAGAGGGTAAAAAGAACTTCTAAAATGTACCATGTTGTTTAATTTTGTGGTCTTAAACATGCTAGGTGGAAAGTTAAAATTAAAGAGTTGCAAAAAAGGAGTAGTAGTTTTTACAGTCACGCACACATAGGAACACATGCAATTTCATTATTGGCAGAAGAAAGGGCTGGGAACTCATCAAACCACACTGGAGGCATAAACACTTGATGATTTCTTTCTATCTGTTTAAGCCTTGCCATGATGGACAAAATTACCCCGTCCTTGTGCTGGTGGGATGTAGTAGATATCTTGTGTAATTAATTGAATGCACATAAGCGGGCCGATACACCACAGTTAGTCTGTTATAAAAAAGGGCGGGAAACACCCTATGTTTAGAAATTCTTGGTGTTGCCCAGTGGTCGGCTTTCTTCTTGCTGGGGAAGTTATGGGAGAACCGTTGGAGCCAGTTTATATTACACGATATGAATATAGAAAACAATATATGTTGAGCGTGCTCTGTTTATAGCGTTATAGCTTGAACATGAATGGGAGTCAAATGAGTTGAATACAGTAAAGCAGCATGGACATTCAACTGTGGACGTGTTACCTGGATTTATTATTGCAGTAAGCTACATTATTTAGCTTGCTGTGCAGTTCTCTTGTCAAGAAGCTTATCTAGCTTTTCTGATCTATTGTTCCTCATCTAGTTTGGACTGAAATTCAAATATGGTCATGAGTTGAGTATATTTGTCTTATTCTGAAGGCTAAAATTGTCTTAATTTAGGGAATTCCACTGAGGGGAACGATCAAAGATATTGGAATTCTATGTTCTTGTGATCTGTGCAAGGGTGCCAGGGTGAGTATTTGTTATTTCTATTTCTCATTTTTGCTCTTTGTTGACGCTGTAGTAGTTTGGTTCTTGACATTTTCATTAACTGGCTATATGGCTTTAAGTTTTATACTAATTTTGGTTCTCATAGGTTGTTCCTCCATGCAAATTTGAGATCCATGCATGTAAAACATATAGACGTGCATCACAGTATATCTGCCTGGAAAATGGAAAGAGTCTCCTTGATGTGGTCAAAGAATGTAGGAAAGGTTCTTTGAAGAACTTAGAAGCAACAATTCGAAGCTTCATTGGCCCCATTCCTGTGAAAGAAAATATCATATGTCAGAAATGCAATGGTGAGCTTTCTTATGTGAACTTGAATACGATGACATGTTTTCGCACAAGTACACTTCAATGATCTTTTTCTTGATTTCTCATGGTGGCCAGGATCTTTTGCTGCAACTTCAGTTGGAAAAATTGACCAACTTTGTGATTCTTGCATAATCTCTTTAAGATCAGAAGCCACTCCAACTCAGTCAATAAAAGTTGAAGCTGGGTATGTTTTGGTTGAAAGTAAGCTTATGATTATATTGATACTTTTGGGTGCTTCACTGGACTCTAATCTCCTTATACTCCATCAGTTTCATTTTATGTATCTTAGTTTGACTGGGCATGAAGTTTTAAGAATGTAAAGAAAACTTTTGAATCTTGTGCCCGTAAACTAAATAGCTTTGGCTTAGACCCTGTATATGTATTAAGAAATTACCTAAATATCTATAAATATTTGACAGTGAACTTAGTTATTATTGTATATTAACTTAAGGTCGTGGTAGGAATCCATAAACTTCAAATCCTGGATCCACCCGTGTCCAAGAAAAAGGACAAATCATATAGGAAGAGCATGGTCTATTAAATCTATTTGGCGCGATTGCTCTTAGTTGGATTTCAGGATTAATGCTTCTGATGAATGGAATCAAACTAGTGCTTGTCATGAACTTAAAACTATTTATCATTATCTTGGACAAGTGGCATGGGTTTAACACTATTTAGTTGCACTAACCAAAGGACTCTTTCTAATATCTCATGTCTCTATTCCATGTAAACATTAGTTGATATCCTTTAATGATTGGTTCTGTGGCAGTTCATATTACTTTTTAGTTTGTCTAGATGTGTTTGCATAGTCAGAAGCTCTCAGTAGTCTCTGCTTTTGTTGTTATGACATTGTTAATCTTGTTTTTTGCAAAATTAGGATATTTGAGCCCGTTCTGAACATAAATGCCTCTGAAACTTCAACTGCGTCAGATACTTCACTACAAAGGAGTAGAAGAAAAAAGAAAAAGTTGGTATCTTTTCAGCTTGACTTATTCTGCTTGATTTTGCACTCTGTCGACTTTTTCAACATGTAATAATGCTTTAGGAAACATGTACTAATGATGTTCAATTATTGCTGTAAGGGCTGTGGAAATATATTCAAGGAAAAAGTCCCTCAGAATATCTTCAGCGCATATAATCTCAGGAACAAAGGATCAGTTGAAGACACCAAACAGGTGTGTTATGTTACTCAAGGTTTCTCTACTCGATATTTTCACTTTTGCTTTGTCCGCAACATCAAATTTACTTTGTAAAAATGCAAAGTTTTTCCATATCTCTCTTACACACTTAAATTTGGAATCATCAAGGTTATCTGATCCAGTTCTTTCTCCACACTCAAATGGAGCTGCAACGACGCGCAACTCTTTCAGAGATAAGATGCAGAGCAAGATCTCAAAAAAGTTGGTGAATATTTGGCTAGTCAATTGCCACTAATTTCCTTTTATCTGATATATTACCTCTCACTTGTATGGTGTCTGTATTCTTTAATTCAGATTGTCGAAATCCATTGCAGCTTCAAGTTCCTCGAAAATTGGTTCTCTTGGTGTTTCAGTACACTCTAGGACCCAATGGAAAATTACAAAAAAGTTGGTACCGATCCTCTGACATTTGCTTATTCTGGATTTCATCTGTCAGCACATTTCTTATAGTCAATGTCATTGCATTTAGGGATCAAAAGATGCATTGGTTGGTTTTTGAGGAAGGTGGACTGCCCGATGGGACTGAAGTAGCTTATTATTCTCGTGGAAAGGTACCGAGCATTCCCTTTTCTACCCTTTTCCTTGGTAGTTCAGACATAAGTGCTAGATGCTAAATATGGTTTGTTGTGTCATAATTGTGATTTGCTCATTTACAATTGGCAGAAATTGCTCGTTGGTTATAAGCAGGGATCTGGTATATTTTGTTCTTGCTGCAATTCTGAGGTACAATTCTTGTAGCTTGCATAATTCTTCCGGAAAATGAAAACCTTGGTTCTTTGCATAGGGTTTCATAACCGTCATGTAAGACATAATGATTGCTTTCCTGTCATGGTTAGGTTAGTCCATCACAATTTGAAGCTCATGCAGGTTGGGCGTCTCGCAAAAAACCGTCAGTGTCATTCTTCTGTTTAGCTGTCTTTCAGGGGATATTTATCCTCTTTAGCTGTTAGCTTACCTAGTTCTTCTGACTCATTCCCATTTAGATGTTTGATATTATCTCGTGTCTCTGCAGCTATGGATACATTTACACTTCAAATGGAGTGTCTCTACATGAATTTGCTATATCGCTATTGAGAGGTCGTAAATCTTCTGTCAAAGACAGTGATGATCTGTGCATCATATGTGCAGATGGCGGAATACTGGTGCTTTGTGATGGATGTCCAAGGGCCTTCCATAAAGGTTAGAGTTGCAAGGCCTTAATATTTCCACCTGACACTCTCTTTTGTGCATGTGGGGTTTCTTTTTTCTTTTTCTTTTCTTTTTGTTTGATGATTAAAAGTACAAGTACTATAAGTACAAGTACTATGTCATCCCAGGCATTAACTAGCTATGCTTCTTTTTTTTTTTTTTTGGTGGTGGTTTTTTTTGGGGGTGGGTCAGCTCACGGCAACTGCTCACAAATTTGTGGTCTGGCATTAGAGCACCGAGTTATCCATTGGGCGCAACCACTGTCCTCACCCCACTACCCTCTCGCAAAAGGGGGATTGGCGGGGAAACTAGAGAGACAGAGTGGAATAAACAAAAGAGAGAAAGAAAAGATATCATCTATCTCTAATTGTGGAAGTTACTATCCAAGTGCCAGGATTAGTTTGTAGTAGGCCCACAACTCCTTAAATGTCCTTGAAGTTTAGTGTGCTCATCACATTTTGGGAGGAAAAAATTAGAGAGGAGAAAGTTCAAACATATTGTAGAGGAAGATAACATGTCTGAAACAATTTCTAGTCTGATCACGAGTTCACATTATGCAATGTTTTACACCAGGTTCCAGCCAAACTATATCCTTCAGTTCTTTAGAGAAGTCTCTAGAAGAATCTTTGATGATGAATAAGGATTACTCAAGTGGACTGTGGTCTCGTTCGTTTTTATCAAGATGAAGATGTATGAATCTGAATACATGCCTGATTATTATTAAGATATTGTTTTTGGATCTAAACGTTGAATAACTTAAACTGTTTTGTTTTTTCAGCATTGAACATATACTCTCTCTGTCCCAATTTAGGAAAGACTGTTTGACTGAGCTTGGAATTTAAGAAATTAAAGATGCCATAACCAAATATGTGTTGAGTGTCAAAAATATCCCTTTAAATGGGTGGTGGTGAGCGTTCCCATCAGTCTTGTCATTAAGGGTAAAATATGGATGTTAAGATGAAGTAGTTTCCAAAAAGAGAAAGGTGTCTCTTTTCGGGGACAATCTAAGAATAATAAGTGTTGCATGAAACGAGAGAGGAAGTATAATTATCCTTATTTAAGTCTAATAAAAGAATTCAAATAAACAATAATTAAATGTTATAACCACTAATAATAGAGAAAATATTAATTTACATGGTGTTGTAGAAATTGCCTATTCTAAGATGGATGTGCAATCATACAAGATTAGATAAAGATTAGAAATGACCATATTCGTTAGAGTATAACACATTGAGGATAAATGTGAGGTTGCTTGAGATGGTTTGGTGGAAATGTTGTCATGTTCTGCGTCGACCTATAGGTGCACCGGTGTGTAGGTGAGAAACTATATTAAGTGAAAGTGTTTAAAAGGGAACGGGGTAAACCTAAAAATTACATGGAAGGAAGTGGTCGTGAAAGACCTCCAAATGCTTGGTATTGATACAAACTTAGCTAAAGATAGGGTAAAAAGAAGGAAAAGATCCATATAGGTGATAGCTACTAATTGATGTGTTTTAGACTCGTAAGGAACTTTTATTATTATCATTTCTGTTATTTATATATCTAGTTAACATAATTTTCAGTTATTTATTTATTTCTTATTAGTATGATGATGTATTATGAGCTTAAATTAAGAAATAAAGATTCATATAGCCGATCCCAACTTGTTTGAAATTGAGGTGTAGTAGAAATTGTTTGTTTGATAAAGTACACTCTACAAGCCAAAGGCGATGGTGGTGGTCGATAATGACGGCTGTCGGGTGATTGTCGTGATTGTAGAGGCTGCCTGTGGTGGTTGTGCGGAGGAGGCGGAGTAGAGGTTGGTGGTTGGTCATTAGTGGTGGGGGTTAGTGATGGAGGTGGTAGGTGGTTGGCTGTGGTTATGCAGTGATTGGGAAAGTAGTGCTAAATGGTCACATTCACATGAATCTTTAAGCAACATTTTAATGATTCTAAGACTACAGTCCTAAAGAAAAAGCCCTTCCCAAAAAGACTCTAACATTTGAATAGATCAGACCTTTTGTGAGCAATGAAGTTGTAAAAGAAAAAAGAACAAATACACTTCATGGGCTTAGATCTGATTATTTAGATTCAGACCTCCTTTAAGTGAAACAATTGAGCTAAGTTTTACAACATTAACAACAACAATAATAACATACCAGTGTAATCCCACAAGTGGAGTCTTGGGAGGGTCAGACCTTACCTCTACCTTTGCGGGGTAGAGAGGCGGTTTCCTATAGAGCCTCGTCCCAAAAGATGAAGGGTCTATTGTACGTAGTCTTACCCTGCATTTCTGCAAGAGGTTGGTTCGGCAACTCGAGCCTCTAACCTCTTGGTCACATGGCAACAACTTTATCTTACGCGAAGGCTCCTGTTCTCACAAGTGACTGTTCATCTATAAAAACAAAAGAGATTAAAAAATTAAGGCTCTGATAGTTTACTTAATCCTATAGATTTGCCTATAATGACAAATGAACTGTGTTTTTGCACAATCAGTTTTGTGTCTCCATTTAGGTGAGGATTATGTAGCTCTGGATTAGTTTGAGAAAATTTCAGACTTGCCTCTGTTTTCTTTCTTTCACCATTTAGAAATTCTGGTTGCTTTGTTTGTAAGATTTCAATATCCCATTTTAGTGGCATTAATGTGTGTTTTCAATTGTCTATGCAGAGTGTGCATCATTGTCGGCTGTTCCCCGTGGTAAATGGTACTGTAAGTATTGTGAAAACAAGTTTCAAAGAGAGAAGTTTGTGGAGCACAATGCAAATGCTGTTGCTGCTGGGAGGATTTCTGGTATTGATCCCATAGAGCAAATAACTAGACGTTGCATTCGTATTGTCAAGAACCCAGAAGAGGCTGAAGTTATAGCGTGTGTTTTATGCAGGTAGTTGTCTACTTTCTGAAGTTGTTCAAAACCTCTAATGTCTTAGCTTTTGTAGTATGATGAAGTGCATATTTTTTTGTACACAGGTGTTACGATTTTAGTAAGTCTGGATTTGGTCCACGCACGGTTATCCTTTGTGACCAGGTATTTCCTTTACATTTTTTATCTGCCTTATTCGACCAAGTTATATGATTAAAATGCCTTACTTGCCTTTCACATCCAGTGTGAGAAGGAATATCATGTTGGCTGCTTGAAGAAACGCAAGATAGCAGATTTAAAGGTTAGTCCATTTGTATTTTAGGATTATTTCATGGAAGATCTCCCTTCTTTGTGTCCAGGACTCCTGCTCCTTCATTTTGTTTCATTCCCTTTTTTTCTTTCTTTTCCTTTTTGAAATTATATTTTTTGGATTCTCATGTTAAAATTTAGTGCAACTTGTATCACAGGAGTTGCCTAAAGGAAAATGGTTCTGCTGTGTGGATTGCAAGAGGATCTATTCTGCTCTGCAAAATTCTCTGAACTCAGGAGAGGAAAAGCTGTCAGAGTCTTGCCTGGGTGTCGTAAGGATGAAGCTAAAGGAAAAACGTATGGATTTCGTTGGTGATCTTGATGTGAGATGGAGGCTTCTAAGTGGAAAAAGTACTTCTCGTGAAACCAGAATGCTATTAGCAGAAGCTGTTTCAATCTTCCATGTAAGCGTTAGTCCTGAATATTTTTGGTCCAAACTTTTGGTAAGCAGATTTTGGCTATGATAACCATGTCCACTGTGTGATGTTACTTAAGACTGTTTAGTCTCCATCTTATCTAGATGGGGTGGGTTTGCTGAGTAGGGTTCAGTTTATGCTTACACCAATTTTTAAATTTCCGTTTTGTGATTTTATGTGGCCAAATTAAGCTTATTTCTGAGAAATGAAAATCGGCGCTTCAAACAATTTGCTAATCATGAGAAACAGACTTGTCATAGCTATATTTCATGGTAACTTTCTTTCTTGGAATTTTACCCGCCGTTTCCTTTTGTAGTCTGAGTTTACTCACATAGAGGTTTATGATTTTATTGTTCTGCGATGTTTTGTGGTTAGTTCATTTTATTTTTAGATTGTATCTTTTATTTTTCCAATAAAAAATGAGTGGAAAAGTTAGAATCAGCATTATCATCTTGATTTTTCAGGATTGCTTTGATCCTATTGTTGATTCGGCAACCGGACGTGATTTCATTCCATCTATGGTCTATGGGTAAACTTCTTCGTTTTTATGCTAAGTTTAACTGGATTTTCATTTATCTTGCCATTGCTGTTATCTATGATATTTGCTCTTCTCCTTGCAGGAGGAATATTAGGGGCCAAGACTTTGGGGGCATGTACTGTGCTATATTGACAGTAAAGTAAGAAACTTGTTGCAATTTGTTTCATTTGAAACTTCTCACTTTTAAGCACATTTTGATTCCATAACTTAAGTGGCTATTTGGTTATCGTGCAGCTCAATAGTAGTATCAGCAGGGATTCTCCGTATTTTTGGTCAGGATATGGCAGAGCTTCCTCTTGTGGCTACACGTATTAGTAGCCAGGGCCAGGTAAAGCTGTGTAACTGTTCAGGAAAATGGCTCCATTTATTTTCTATCAGATGACTTTCTCTAAATTTTTGTTGCTTTACCTGTGTCACATATTTCCTTAAATTTCATGCTTGTGTTAGACAAGTTACATGAAAGGTCCAAAATTGGAATGTATTGCCTATACTTGTTTTGGCTTTTAAAGTTTGAAGTTGCTTAACTTATCAAAAAGAAGGTAGGTTGACTGACTGGACTATTTTACAAAATTTTTCTGCCTGACCATATTTGGCCCAATGGACGTATATATGCTGGACTATTGGGTGGCCGGCAGCATTTCAGCTTTTACATTAAGTCTTTATTCTTGGTCCTTTTTCTTCAAGATGATCCGGAGGGTTGTTCTAATTTGCGTAATGCTAGATACATTCGGACATAAACTTGATGTCCCTAAATTTCAAAAAAAACAAAAAAAACTTGATGTCCCTTAACATCCACTCTAATCCGAATTCATTTTTTTTATACGGCGTAGAATATTGATTGTCAGCATAATGCATCTAACATCTTCATGTTGACCAGATGATTGTGAATTCTGATGATTCTTTTATGTGAAATCATGGTACTTGCTTATTACATGTTAGGTCCTGTCGAGTAATTAGAATTAGTGAAATACATCTTATGAGTGATATTTTTTCAGCCTTGAAATGTCCAAGTTAAGAATGTTGAATGTTTACAGGGTTACTTTCAGTTGCTTCTCTCCTGCATAGAGAAATTGCTCGCATTTTTGAAGATAAGAAGATTTGTACTCCCTGCTGCTGTTGAAGCAATGTCAATATGGACGGAGAAATTCGGATTCAAAGAGATACCACCAGATCTGGTATCTCTACTGCCATCTGTTTTCCGTCCTTTTTTTCTTTGGATACAACGTGATTGTCCTTTTTTTCTTCTTCTAAGCAGACTGTTTCATGTTGCAGCTTGTCAGCTACAAAAAAACCTGTTGGCAATTGATTACCTTCAAAGGAACATCTATGCTGGAAAAAATGGTTCCTAAATGTCGAATCATTCGGCATGAGGAAACTGAAACTGAAACTGAAACTGAAACTGAAGCTGATGCACCAGATGAGTAGGAGGTTGCCAAAGTGGATTTTTTTCCCCTTACCATTTCTTCACCCATTTTGTAGAGAGCGATTTCTGATCACATATGTATATTAGAATCTTATTTAAACAAAGAGGAGGATGAATTAAACTTAACAAATTGTGAATTTGAGAGGATCAAAATTTTGTAAAGAAGGTTCTTATTACTCAAAAAGTTAAATCGTGGTTGCATGTTTACAAGTTAGATTATGTTCTTTTTATCAAACAGCCCCTTCTCCTCCCCCCTTCCCCCCCTCATGTATAAGAAAAAGAAGTTGGAGAACAAACGATACCCGTATAGTTGTCTCAATCCCTTATTGAAATAGATGGGTTCTTTGTTAAGATTAGTAATGCCTCTTGTCGAACAAGTTGTTCCCCAAAAATTTCCTAGAAAAATTGCAGTTTCGCCGATGCTTTTCACCTCTGCCCAATTTTTTTCAACAAAATCAAGTCACAATGTGTGAACATGTAGCAATGTTGTATCATCATGGGATTGAATGAGGTAACTCCCAAAGCGTGGCATGTCTAATAATTCATTGTTGTGATATGGAGGTTGATTAACCATTGGTGTAATTGTTACTGTTCCTGAATCATCGTGTGGATCCAAACGGACTAGAATATGGCTCTGGGATGTTGATCCATAAAATTTTCCCAATATAGTTATCTCCCAGATCTTGTTTATGATATTCTTGATCATAACCTGGCTTGCAGAAGTAAAGCAGTGGATTCACCTCTTCTTCGTCGTCGTCGTCAGGATTAGGAGTAGTACTACTCTTATTAATAAGTAAGAGAATTCGACATTCAGGATCACGGGGTGATGCAGACAAGAGGCATTGCAAGAAATAGGATTCCATAGGTAACAATCAGCAGAGTCGTCAAAATCTTGTAACACGATCCACTCATGAGCATAAGCACAGATTATTTTGTTTCGGAGCTCCGGTATAGTTCTTACGTAATATCGATCCTCTGATACACTGAAAAAAGTTTGCTTTTGAAGGTCATATCCATGAGAAATAACAAGCCAAGGG
>JACEIK010001381.1:200277-245208 GCA_018107945.1 Datura stramonium
TAGGAATGGAATCTCCTCCTAAAGCAAATCTTAAATTTAAATGTTATAAGTTTACTTTTATGTTTTTATTACTGAATTTATTACAATTTTGAATTTTTATCTAATATTTGTTAAAATTTTAATAAATTCTTACATGTAATATCAAAAACATCAAATTCAACTAAATTCAAACCTAATTATCGATCTTTTGTCAAAAGTTTCATCAAAGCACTATATATATGTTCAATTATTATTATTATTATTATCAATCTTTGATAAATATTTTTCCAACACCAATCAAACACTAGAAATAAAAATAAATAAATAAATTTTTTAATGATGTAATGTATTTTTCGAAGACACTTTTTAAAGTGACTTCTTAAAGGAGGGGATTGTCAATCCCAAAAAGGAAGCACCTTCCCTTTGCCGACAAAATTAAACACTTAGATTTTTTTTTTTTTAAATGTAGTTAAATTTTTGTGTTTGTATTTTATATATTTTGACGGACTAAAAAGAAAAATATTATCGAGAACAAAAAGAGTGACTAATAGAGTTAAAGATAAAAAAACATATTTGAAGTATCACAGTTTTTTAAGTTTTTTATTTGAATTATCGGGTGTTCACTTTTTCTGCTTGTACTATCACCACCTATTTATCAAAACACACATTAACTATATCAGTTGTTCCCTTTTTCCTATCTGAAATATCATTATCGTTCAAGAGAGAAAAGAGAACAACTGATAGTTGAGGTGTATTTCAATAAATATTTGACGATAATTCAAAAAAATAAACTCATACATCTGATAGTTCAGATAAGAAACCTTCACAACTCTAACTATAACATATTAAAATTTGTTCAGATCAGAATTTCAAAGGATTGCGAAATCCCAAAACGTAACCCGAACGTGCATGGTTCTTGGAAGTTTCATGCACGTAATTAGTATATTAAACATAATTAAAATATAAATCAATACATCAATAAACAAATTAATTAAATAAACCCTAACACCAACTAGTACTCAATCCTCTTCCTATATAAACCCTAACTTGTCAAACCATTTTGCACACCAACACTCTTAATACTCACAAAGCATTGTAATAACTCCCTACATCTCCTAATTTCTACTAGTATTTTTCATTCCCCGCACCCTCAAATGGAAAAAATTGCATGTATTGTGGTTTTGTGCATGGCGGTGCTGCTAGCTGCAGCAGCACCCCATGCACATGCACTAACGTGCACAGAAGTCAATRYCTACATGGGCGGTTGCGAGTCCTACCTTACCAATAAGGGGCTTTTAGGAGATTGTTGCAGTGGCGTTAAGCAATTGGACGCTGCGGTCACCACCACCGTTGATCGACAAACAGCATGCACTTGTCTGAAAGCAGATGCTGCTACTCTCCCCGGATTTGATTGGACCAAAGCCGCCCTTCTCCCTCTCACATGTGGTGTCTCTATTCCGTACATTATCAGCGCTGAGTTGGCTTGCTCCACGTACGTACTTCACCTTCTTTCTTTCCCTCTCTTCATTATTTCCTCAACCGTATACAGTCAAACCTCGTTACAATAACATTATATGTTGGAATTTATTTTTTGTTAACTGATGTAGCGAAATAATGTTAATTATATAAAGAGAGAGAGAACAGATAATATAACATATCATGAAAAAATTAGTTCTAAAAGAAAACTTGATTCGACGAGGCTGGTCCCTTTTTTAGTAGATTCAGCTATGAATATTCATTCAGAAATGAATGTCGGGCTCTTTCTTTCACTGCTAACCCCATTTTCAATAGAAAGAGTTGTATGTACTACCAAAAAGAATGAAACGGACAATTTCTGTTGCTAAACAACAAAACCCTATTA
This sequence comes from Datura stramonium, assembly GCA_018107945.1. Taxonomy (NCBI): domain Eukaryota; kingdom Viridiplantae; phylum Streptophyta; class Magnoliopsida; order Solanales; family Solanaceae; genus Datura; species Datura stramonium. Next base: position 202,118 of record JACEIK010001381.1, read on the forward strand.
CTAAACTTCTTTAATAAACAAAATTATGTTAAGTAGAACTTTAATATGCCATTGTGCTTTCAATTAGAGTAATATCGCCACTTTAACATAAAGATGGAAATGTGAAGAAAAAAATTTGCTTATGTGTTTCATTTTATATCATACTATTTCCTTATTAGTAGTTCATTTAATTAACTAAAAACTTCATATTTTATCCTCAACGATATGAACTAGTCTGATTTTGTGATGCAGGATCCAATAAGGATGATGAATAATCGATCAAATTTACAACCGCACAATTTAGTAGTGTGCAATAATGAGGAGAAGAGGAAGAGATGGGATATATCATCCTTTGATCTTTATGAGTTCGCCCACTTTCGAGAACTAAGATTTACAACTTATTCTCCGTTCAACGAATCTTCTTTGGAAGAGTTCAACTCTCATATTCATCTCCTATGTATTTTGTACTTTTTGTTGTATTGTGTGTCCTTTTTTTGAGCAATAAATAAGCGGTTGTATTAAATTTTTCACTCACCATTTTCGTTTGTTTCAAAATTTATCAAATAGACATAAAACATATAAATTAAAATTAAGGGAATTAATTAGGCTCCTTAATTTTAAAAATATCAAAGTATTGATACACAAATGCTATCAAACAAATGTAATAAACAAACTATTAATTACCTATTATCAAACCGAATGAAAGTTCGATATCTAATATCTACTTTTAATTATCAAGATAGAACTTTAGAAATACCGAACACTAACCCCTAACGAATTTTACCATATATATGGATAGCACTAACAAATAATTTGGATGTATTGATTGACCTCTACTAACAAATTCATAATGTTAGGGCTTGAAACTGAAAAATCTTAACCTCAATACGTGATTTTCCTAAAAGCTTATAACACGTCAAATGTTGGACAAATGTTCTATTATTAATGCACTGTACAATGACTGGACATTGTATTAGATTGGAGAGCCCGAAAGAAAATCTAAATAGTTGTGCAAGGAGACATATGATACTTTATACGCGAAACTCACGAAAATCTTAGTGCTCAAGCATCCAATCAATCTAAACAAGGATCAACAAAAAAAATAAAATAAAAAAAATAAAAAAGGACATTATTGATTTATTTCTACTCATGAATCAAACTCAAGCTTTCACATGATAAATAGAAATAAATGTTAAACATAAGATATGAGAGAAAATCACTTTACAAGGCTGTACAAACACATGACTGTTACATATAGATATATTAATAAGAAGAAGCTAAACCTTCTATACAACACTAATATAAATATACACAAAAAGAATGGAACCTTAGAGAAAACACACACACAGTATTACTTGGAACTGTACAATGTGTACCAATATCAGAGCTCTTGAAAGTATCGTATCGTGGTTTTTTCGCGTGTAGGTTTACATTAATCTTTCACAATCATGATCTCCTAGCAGATTCTGGCTCATGGCCCCTATGCGATGAATCAGCTCGATCAAGTCGAATGTCCTTCCATGAGCTTGCGTTTGATGACTTGAGCAACAAGCCGAGGGCAGAAGAACAAGTTGCTCTAACAATTGCATCCGTTGAACGACTCATTTTGCCAACTAGCATCCCGAAAACCTAAAAGAAAGCGGATCTCAAGAAGATTTAGAACATGTAAAAGATCATTTTACTAAAATCAGACAGGCGAAGGGGAGCCTTGGAGCAAATAAAGTTGCCTTCGTGTGATATATTGGAATCAGTCACTAATGAAGGTAGAGGCGGCCCTTTCCCAGAGGGAGCTTTGTGCACCGGGCTATCCCTTTTACTAAAATCAGACAGGCAAAGGGTGTTCGGGAAAGACCTGATTGTAGTAATGGGATGATACGTGCTTATCATCAGAGAGAGCAAGCATGCTGCTGCATAAATAAACTGCATTCGCCTGGACAACTGGCCAAGGAGCATCAAATGCCTGTACACCAGAAAGTTTTACCAAGTTGTTTTCAGAATGTAGAAGAGTCTATAGAAAGCACTTCATCTCACAGATTTTTCATCTAAAAGACGCTATAAAATGCATTTCGTCTCACAGTTTTCAGCTATACCATAAATAGTTAAGAGGGAACTAAAAGCAAAGAATGCCTAAGTTGCTCGTACTCCGGTGCAGGTGTCTGATACGGCTGCTGATCCAAAGATCGGATCTTTCATGATTTAAATTTTAAGATTTTTAAGATTCAGGGGTAACGGATACAGGCACGGAGATTTGGCTAAAATAATTCAAATATCAAAAAATAGAGTTCTATATCTAAATTATGAGACACTATGTGGAAAACTTACAAGGTTTTATGAGGAAAAAATATTGATCAAGAGGAGAATTCCAGAAAGTGATATAAGGAAAAGGATGGACATAAGAAATTTCTATACAAGGCACTCCATTTTCTTCAATTTCACCTTAGCTTTTGTTTTGATTATAAAAATCATTGTATCTATCCGAATTTATCCGTTGATATTGGTCAAACTACCCAAAATCGATTGACCAAATCCGGTACGACTCCCACACCCATGTCATGTCAACATGGGTGCGAGACCGAAAGTGAAGAGTCCGAGCAACTTAGATTAGAACACTACACCACCATTCCTTTACTTTAAAGGCGTGAATGCGTAGATCAAGGAAGAAGGGTGAGGTAGCACCCATTAATTGAGCGCCTTACAGCCCTGTCAAGAAAGTTAGAAATCTCAATACAGCATGTCCCCCAAAGCGTTCCCTGGTCGAACATTGATTTTCTCGTGGACAAGTCTACTGTGAAAGTATGTCTACTACTACTTTCTGAAGATCAGAAATTCAAGCAAAAAAGCCATAACATCTTGGAAGATTTACAAGGAGATCAAGACGTCGAGTATATCGTCTTTCCTTCGTCCCACAGTTTTCACTTGGAAGAAGCTAAAGAATACACTGCGTCTCATAGTTTTCAGATATACCAGTCTCACGGTACTCACCTCGAGATTTTACACCAGTGTATCAATTTAATTTTTTTCAACAAATGTATCAATTTGAATCCTATTACCAGCCATATAACTAACCATACTAGAATCAAAATAAAACTGCAGCATCTACATATGCATCTCGAGATTCATCTTCATTCATCTGAGGTAGGAGCAACTTGAAAATTTTATAAAATCAAATCTTGACAGCTATTTTAGTATGAATGTGACTTTACGAAACCCACCAGCCTCTTAGGACGGGAAACTGCATTTACCTTTGAATAGTAGGAAATTTACAACTTCTTCTTCTTGTACCAATTTCATCATAGTGCTGAACAATCACATTTTAACACAGAGACAAGTATATCTTCAATATTTCTTCTATTAATGCAAGATTAGAAAAAGAACATGCACCTGTATTATTGATGACATGTATGTATCAACTCGGGCAGCAAGATTTTGAGTTAGTTGCCTTGCAAGTTCTCGAAGAAAGTCTTCATAATCGCTTCTAAAAAATTGAAGGGAACTTAATATCATTTCTCATGAATAACCATTAAGGACAATTCAAATCAATGGGTACATACCGATGGTCCGAACTAAACCAATGACTGTTGAAAACAGCAGTTATTCCATCAATTTCCATCAAGGGAGCAATGCATTTCAAAGTGTTCTGGCATGTCGAAAAGTTAACTCAGTTCACATCTTGAACAACATAAAGAATAAAATCTGGCAGGTTAAACTTACTCGGCAAGCTTGTCTCACACTAAGATCATCCTCGTGAAGATGTAAAACCATCCGTGGGAAAGCAGCATGAGCCTGACGAGCAAAAATGTGAAGATCATTCTTGATAAAGTTCAACACAAGGAAGAAACAGATTAGATAATTGATTATCCAAATCGCGAAGCAAGGATTTAAAGATATTTTTATTCTGCTTACCTCTAACAGAAATGGAAACTAAATAAATCATATCTTATTCAAAATCCATATGTGACCATGAAGATGTGAGATAGAAAGGGTATATCTATTACTCTTTTTCAACCGAGCAAGTAAAGTTTGATGATAAGTAGAAGAAAAATCTGAGCTCCTTCAAATATACAGTGAACCAATCAAGAAATGGGGACTGTAAAACAAAATATTTTCACTGCCAACAGAGGCCTTAGGGGGAATTAACAGACCCACATTAACAGCAAAGATTAGTCTAGATTATGCTCCTCTTTCAGAGATCTCAACCTAAGGCATTAGATTGAAGGTTTTAAAAAGCCAACAAGATCCAGCAAAATAAATAAACACATCCAGGAATTTCATGATTCAGTAAATATACATTATTGTCAATCAGATAAATATTGATCCTTTAATGAAGAAGAAACAGTTGAATATGAAACATCCTTTACATGCACTCATCCGAATATGATAAAGCCAACACGACCAAAATATCATGGTTTGAGACCATTCTTGACTTGTGATGTTGTATATGATGCAATCAAAATTGATGAATTCAAAAGAATATCTATGTGCCAAGGAGAAAAAGATATCAAATCAAATTTAGGTGGCGACAAATGGTTTAATGAGAGATAAGATACCTGCTCAAGAAATGACTCTCGTTGAGGCCCAGTTCCATAGGTGCTCAGTGCTCCAAATGCAGCATAAGCATTGGCTCGTATCTTCTCATTCATGCACGCCTTTTATGGGCAAGCAAATAATGTTATACGCTATTGGCCATCTCAACATGCACTTGCTAATATTTCTAGTAATCCACAGTTCAGAAGATAATGATGTAACAGTGTGCTTCTTTCCTAAGAGATAAATCCCACATCGATGTGCACTAATTTTCAGAGACAAAATATAAAACCTACCATTAAATTCTTGCAAAATTTGATTACTTATGCTCTTATAGAACTCAGACCACAATTGTGGCAACAACAGCACAGTACAATATATGGGTGTCATTCATATATTTAAATACTTGCACATACACTTAACAAGGGATATAATATAAAATTAAAGTAAAACTTGTATCAAGAGACGTGTCTTGAAGGCTGACAAATAATGCAAAATATTATGCCAAGGCAAAAAACATCATCCTAGGATGTCCAAACAGAGTTGTGTTAAGACACTGTCATGATAACAAAAGTCTTTTTACACAATGCAACCTTCTTATCAGCTCTAAATAAATAATTTGGAACGTGATACAATCGGATTATCAACAAATTTGAAGCTATTATGGCACCAGAAAGTCCAAAGTTGAAGAAAGTTGCAGTTGGATAGTCAATCAACTTACTTGGAGATTCCGAAGCCGTATAGAAAGGTTCAGGAGAACAGGTTCCACAGAATCCCTGGATGAGGACTCAAGAACCTGCATTGTAGATTGTCAGCAGAAAATATTCATGTGAAGGAAAAATAAAAGAGGCTAATGAAGACCGAGCAAGCTTTACCATAAGCAAACATGACACTGCAGTTAATTGAACCGACTCATCTGAGTCATCAAGCAAAGCTAATATCACCCCTAGGATTTGAGTAGTATACTGGAGAACGTGGATAGACGGCATCTGCAAGACCAGAAGGCAGAATGAGCCTCAACCCAAGAAAAGAGAAAGAATAAGGTGCTTGAGCAATGATTACGGCGGCGCTCACAACTTCACTGATGTCTTAAAAAATTTCCATTCTTTCAGAGAAGAAATTAATATGCACCAGCCACAAAGGAAAGGAAAACAGAGGGAGGAAATTTTTAACTAAAGCAGTATTTCCGAAATGATGCCATGATATTATTTAACCAATGAAATCAAACTGAACTAGACTGACTCCTAATGATAAAACCAGAAAACAAAAACATCCAGAAAATTCCTCGTGTAAACGTTCCTCCTCCTTTGACCTGGAGAAAAGAAAAAGAAAAAAGAATACTCTATGACCAGGAATACCTGGACAAGCCCTCTTAGACAAAGGCGCCTAACAGTAGGAGAATCATCTGATACATGCCGGCAAAGTGCTTGCACCATCTGTTCTAATAGGGGACCAAAGCCATCGCTGCAGAAATTTGCATCCACCAATCTTAGGAAGCTTAAGAAAAGAATAGGACTTGAGACCATCAAACAAAAAATCACTATGAATAATAAATATCAGTTAACACTTTTGAAGGCTGTAAGCTTACAAAGCTTTTTAGTTGTTTTTTCCCAGCACCAGCTAGGTGCCTTCATCGTAGTTCATTGTGATTCATTAACTAAGTAGGGAGATGTATACAAGTTCCTCAAACCCAAATAGTAAGCTCAGATGTGCCCAGCACATTTCATAACTTTGTTAAATTTCAAATTCGATGTCAACATCACCAAATAATACGAGAGCAGGTCAGAAGTTTCACATACCTGTGGCGCAAGAACTCTGACAAAGCCGCAGCAGCTGACTCCCGTTGAAATCTTAAAGATCGATCCAGCGCTTTGCTTAGTATCAAACATATGGATGTAACCTGAGAAAATATTCCTATTGAAATTTGCAAACTTCCCACACTAATTTAATCGAGGAACTAAATATCTACATGCACACTTGGCAGAAAAAGGAATTGGGCATAAGAATTAAAAAAAGAAAGGTTAGACAAATATTGATACATGGGTGTTTTGTCATTTTAGCAAGTTCTTTTTCTTTCTGAAAGTATCATTTCAGCAAGTTCTCTTAGTTCAGAATAAAGTTAGTCGTTCTACGTTCTACTCTAGTCCATAATCTTGACAAAGGTATGTGCAGAGGGAGACAGAAAGATAGAAAATAGCAAATAATGGAATAATGAAGCAAGAGGCGTGTTTGTACAGGATCATCCCACCTCTTTTGGTCTTTTTATGGAAATACAGCCAGCCAGATCTCTTATAAGGTTGATCCACTTCTCATTTTCATTTTGCTCTCCATCTCGAGCAAGAATCTGATCATAGGAGAGAATCCTTATCATCTAAACCATATTTAAAAAGGTCAATTATTTAAGAAGATCTTCGGGAAGCTAGTCTGAAAGATCTTCACCTTTCCCATTTCCAGATCACCAACACATTCACAAAATGCTTGAAATGCAGCCAGTAGTGCACTAAGGATGGTAGAAAATCGGTGAGGTAACCGTAAATAGTTGCATCAAATAACATGCTTTATAGAATCTTTCGATAACCAAGTATAAAAAGTGAGTTCTCTGACACATTACCGCAGTGGTTCTAGTTCACCCGTACTAGCTAAGCCATGACAGCTGCCCAGTTGAAGCGTTAATGTTGCAAGAACAGAAGCATAACTTTGTTCAACTGCTTTTTTACCAACTTTACCACCACCCCTGATGAAATTGGGAAGAATTGATAGGGCAACAAATCAACAAGAAAGAAAGGGGAAAAGACAATGCAATTGGAAACAATACCTGAAAAAAGCAGTAAGAGAAAAGACAATGCAATTGGAAACAATACCTGAAAAAAGCAGTAAGAGCAACAATAGCTGCTCTTGCAATATTATCTTCTAAAATACTGTCAACTGCATGGCCAGAATTTTCTTCTTGACCCAGATCCCCCCCAAGAGAAGGCATCTGATTGATGACAGACATAACATGATCCAGAAACATGTATGAAAGTACTGAATGCTGTGAGAATACCTATTCAAGACAAGTAGAAATTTGGGATTAATGGCCAGTCAACCCAGATAAATGAAACTACAACATCAATGAAGACGACAAATAAGTTGGTTAATATAGCATATAATAAGTTCATTTTTTAATAAGGAGCATATAATAAAGTTTCTTGTAAAGCATGATGTTAAAATTTTAGATTTTAGGCTACATGAGCAAAACCAAGATGACTTTGTTGTCCTCTATTCTAGTATCCCTTCTTTTTGTCATGGGCTCATGGCTCAGGTTCTTGTCATTAGTATTACCAACAAAAGGTTCGACACCATTGAGGATCTCAGATTTCCCCAATGACATATAAGCTATGAAAAGAAGAATTTTGAAGCAACATAAGCTAGGAAGAGTACATCTTAAAACACCATAAACAAAATACATTTCTGAAAAGGTGAAAGTTCCAACATGTGGAGTTCCATCCAAAAGTATTTCACCTCAATTAACACTTCAAATGTTCTATCATCTTAGCCTTTTCGGTACCAACATTTATAACAAGATAAAAGAGAGGAGAAGGGCCACACAAGAACATATTGATTAATTTTGACCCTTGTTCACAACCTTTAGCGGTTGGAATTCCTGAGGAGTAGCTATGTAAATTATACCCTTCCATAATAATCTAACCATAAAACTACCATTAAAAATGGTGATGATCATACATTTGGCTAAAGTAACCTAAAATCTTTTAATAACTGTAAAACAACATAAGCTTTGCTAAGTGAAATAAGGTAGCAACATAAGATGTTATACTTATTTATCTCACATTCGCAGTTCAATAAAGCGCTTATGTCTAAGCTCTCACCAGATTAAGCATGAGGTTCTTAATCTAGATGTTGGGTAGGCTTACTGAGTGAACTAACTTCATCAAGCCATGTAAGATCTTTAGCACCTTTTAAAATCTCAGAAAATCGGATTATTTCCCAGTTTTTATACTGAATTTTCAAAAACTGGTCATCAATTTGTCAATGACAAAAACCAGTTCAAGGACTATCTAAATGTCAATTCTACCAGCTCCTGCGGGAATCGTTACAATCAATCAACAAGTGCCTCAATCCCAAACCAGTTCCCCGGATATGCTAAAGGATGGAAATTGATCCTCCATTTATTCATGAGAACCAACTTAAAAACCAGCCTCAGTACCTGATTCAATGAATTGCAGTTTTCTTAATCATCAATATGCTTTTATTTTTCAAGCACATAAAACTGATGTATGAATAGACAACATCTTTCATATTTTTATGTGGCTGTATTGTAACTAGTCTTCCATAATCAGTTTTAGATTACTTCTATTTGTTTAGTATTTCCTCCCTTTTTCATGCCCTTTACCTATCATTCCTCTAATTTGCTACCAGTTCCATTTCTTGATTATTGATGCTTCAACTATTTTCCGTGTTGCATTGCTGGTTAATTATACAACACACCAAGGCAGATCTGAAGAACAATAAACATGCCAGCGGACAACAGATTAAGATACTCACATGGAAGGCATCCTGTATTGGCCACCCACCCCGTAATCTAGATATATCTTTTGTGGCTATATCCCTTCTTGCAGCAGCTAAAACTTCATTGAAAACAATTCTTGCGCTTGTGTTCTCCGCAAGGGAACATATCTTCTCACAGTTAAAGAAAAGATTGATGACAATCAACACACTATAACACTACAAGAGGCAATCGCAGAGTCCTCCGCATAGCGCAGTGGTTTATAAGGGAACAGGAAAACATTGTTAATCTAGCCATAGTGTGTAAACAACTAACATATTTGCTGCACTGATTAGAAGTAAATTGCAGTAAAGATACAGCACCAAGAGCTTCCTGACGTAAATACTTCTCGATAACATGAATTACTGCTGACAGCAATGATTGTGTTGTTCTGTTAGCATTAAAAAATAAAACAAAATTAAACAGAAATCTTGTCAATCCTTGGAAGAAAAGTTGAATAACAACGTTCTTCCATATCAATGTTAGTTTGAGATTGCTTTGGCAGAGAATACCTTGCAATATCTGTCTCATTCAGCTCATTACCTCTCTTCATAACAAACTCATTAACTGCTTGGATTGCACCTTCTGCAGATTGCTTGATCTTGTCACATATAGCACCTGAGCAACCATGCAGAGCTGCAGCAAGCTGTACATATTGGAATAACATGAGGCTGCAGAGAATGCGTAACTGGCCAGCATATTATAAAAAGCTAAATGATACCTCATCCTTTGTCAGCAAGATGCAAACAGATGAAACAACCCTGTTAAACACCTCTGATGGATCAATTGACGCATCCTGAAAATATGAACCCATGTTCAGAAGCAAAAAGGTATAGACACTGAAGATGCAAATAGAGGTAGAAATACTAAGGTATCACAATGATCTCTCCTTTCAATAGCTTTCCTTTTTTGACAATGTCCTTTTACTATTCTTTCAGCAAGCAAAGATTTCCAAAGAAAAGAAAGGGAAAAAAGGAAGCATTGAGGAAAGCTCACACTTCGTAGGATAGATATAACATCTTCAAGGGAAGACAAAGCACTATAGGATGACTCAATGTCATTGCTGGAACTAGAGTTTACAGGCCTTGGAAGTGATAGAGATATACTGAAATATAGATGAAGGATCTGCCAGGAGAAAACCATCAAAATCTATTAGATGCAAAGAAAAAAGAAGGGGAAAAAAATTCTGCATGCCAATCACATAGGGCAACTTAAATTCATCAGAATGTATTGAAGCTTGCCTGAACAGAAACTTTTCGAACTTCAGAATTTGTATCTACACATCGCGGAAGATACATCATTGTGCGATCTCCCAAGCGCAAAGCATCACGGCTTGGTAAAGCAAATGCAGCTGGTATCAAGGAAAAAAGTATCAGGTCAGTACAAAAAAACTAGTATGAAATCTATGCAAAATCAAAGGCACTTACAAGGCAAATTAGATAAGGTGTGATGCAGAGCACGGTCAGTTTTCTCTCTGTGAGTGCAAGTTCCTCGACAGCCCAGTGCGCAGTATCCACTGATACAGATCATCCGAAACTTGAGAAGTAGCTCATGGGCTGCAAGACACCCTCTTTTCCTCTGGTAGTCCAATGAAGAGGAAACATATTGATCAACCTTTCTCAATATGTGCAATAATTGCTCTGCTCGACTTCTTCCATCCTCTCCGCTAATTATGAGAAAAGCAACAGAATTATCACTTAAGAAAAGAAAACAACCATAATACATGGCCTATGGTTTACTTGACTGCAATCAATGCATACATTTATGATGATTAGGCACAATAACAGAATCTTAGGCTCACAAAGTACTGTTGCCAAGTATATATATCGAGGATATGTGTGCATAGTGCCCATATGCATATTCTTGTCTCTGGCAGACAATGAAACAGATTTATATACATTGTACCTGGTTCACTTTTTTGTGCTTTAAAAATAAATCCCGTAATTTTTAAATTTGTTAATCATTGGCTAAATTAGACTTTAAAGTCATTTTATAACTTGGTAATGTTATGTAAGAAGAGCTTTTATATACATTGTGCCTGGTTCACTTTTTTGTGCTTTAGAAATAAATCCNACGACCCGTACACTTGCGGACGCGCTCGATGCGAAAAAAGAGTCGTCAATGTAAGAAGAGCTTTTATATACATTGTGCCTGGTTCACTTTTTTGTGCTTTAGAAATAAATCCTGTAATTTTAAATTTGTTAATGCATTGGCTAAATTAGACTTTAAAGTCATTTTATAACTTGGTAATGTTACGTAGAAGAGCACTTTCTTGGGGCTCTGTAGCTAGTTTTGTTAATTGAATATGAAACATAAATGAGTCTGATTGGCTTGAATTACAGTTAAGAGATTGTCTCCAAAAGTAATACAGTTGCTGCTACACACTAAGAATATATCTTGCGTCAACATATAAAATAGAGATGAGTTAACCAGAGAGGGAAATACCTTGTAATAAGTATTGTACATAGAAGAGTAATCAGGTTGCCAATAAGGGGGTCAATAACATCAGCAGGCTCATTCGGCAAACCAAAAAATCCAATAGTGGCCTGTCAAGTGAAAAAAAGGGTGTTAAGAGGACAGAAAAATCAAGGCCACCTCACTGATGAAGAAGCTCGACAGTATCACCTTCATAACAAGGTTTCTTGTTTCAGTAGTCAATTTTGGCTCTACGGAAACCAGAGTAGTGCAGGCACTTAAAGCAAGCGACTGCATTCCAAAAACAAGAGGAAAATAGAGTAATTTAGAACATAAAAATGGTGTAATCCTGATGAAGATAAGTGAAATGTCATTGAGCAGAGAAATCATTGGCAATACACAAACCTGAGTGCGCAGATGCTCAATGTTGGATTCAGAAAATCCATCTTCCTCATCTCTGCCCATTAATGTTAATATATAGTCAAGTAACATGTCTCTTCTTTTCAGCGGGAATGATATACCACTTTCAGCTGCATTTATAACTGCCTGACCTAAAGCACAATGATACACACATAAAACCCCTGTAATTTAGTCAACAGCACCCTCACTTTTTAGTTGCATCAAATATGTGAAAATGATAGTTGCCACGATGGTAATACCAGCAACAACTACGTTTTTTAATCTCAAACTAGCCAGGAGGTAGATATTATCACCCTGTTGATCAAATTATGAAAACACATGATACGCAAACTGACAGAATCAGCAAAGCAATGTGAAATGCTAAAGAATCATGGAGAGTAGGGAAAAATGCCAGTACACCATCATTTCACCTTCTTGAATAAGATTTCACAATCTTTACTGGCAAAAGAAGGGAAGTTCTCAGATATTATAGATATGACAGACTCTCTACAACAACCATGCCTCGGTCTCAAACAAGTTGGCACTGGTCACTGGCCAAGTTTCTCCATTTAAATTCATCTCAGGCCAGCATTATACAAAAAAAAAAAAAAATTAGAAGTAATAAAAGTTCTTATTGGCAAAAAATCTTAGATAGGGTTAAAAGACCTCCTAGAAAGCATAAGAGCTAATATAGTACTAACATTGTAAAGAAATGGATCTTGGGCCTAACTCAACCCCAAAAGGTAGCTTATGAGAGGAGGATTGCCCAAGTCCATGTAAGGAGACCACCCATCTCATTAACCGCCGATGTGAGACTTTTTTCATTTTTCAACAAACATGAATATACCTAACTAACTGGTATCGCCTAAATTTAGAACTTCTTTTGATTGTTAAATCTATAGTTTACAACTTCTTGTTCTGTAAAACTAAAAATATTAGGTGAAGAAGTTGAAATCTATGATAACAGAACTGAAAACATAGTTCCAATATTGTAACTGTCAACACTTCGACACAATTTATTTTAATATAATATCAGACGTTATCAAACTTTTGGCTAAGACGACCAGTATTTTTGTCGTTGGTCCAAGTTTTATAACCACATGCATTGAATGCAAGCTAGTATATATAAGAAACTCAAAAGCTGCTGATATGGAAACATATTTCATTACCGGGGTAAATTACTATCCATACAAACCTAATAAATCAATCGCTGTGATGACAGCCTGCTTTGCTGTAGGATGGCGTACATGAAGAAGTCGTGACAGCATATTGGTTCCCTGTAAGTAATATAGCAGCCATATAGTTCAAACAATTATGTTCCAGCAGCTGATTCTACAATGCGCTAAATAATGAACTCCAATAAAATTAATTATTCTATCCAAAAATAAATGAACTTAAGAAAACACTGGCACCTACTGACAAGAATAATGCTTTGTAATCCACAGAACCTAAAAGAAAATTCATTTTCTGATAAAGGATGAAAGTAGGACTTCGAGTAACGACTATATTACATACCACTAGTGCATCTATTCTGGCTTCAATAACAGTTGAGGGAGCATATTTTGCAGCATATCCATACATTAGCGCCAGAGCAGCATGGATATCATCAGATTCTTCCATTTTAGCTTTATCGGAGAAAAATGATAAAAATCTGCAACAGCCAAATCTTCTCATATTCTAGATATGATACCGAGAAAATAAGAAATGTAGCACACAGTTGCCACAAACTCTTTTCTGTCAAAGTGACTGTTACTATCTATTACTACCAAATTGACACTAAATGAGTCGTTTCTTTGTAAGACTATTGCATGACACAGCAGGACCTGTTCCAACTTTGATTTAGATGGACATGTCAGTTCATTTATTTTGATTTCATAGTTATTGGTAACATCTTGAACCGTTAAACTCGAAGCATCTGGCAGACATCATGAACCAGCTTCTACTAAGAATAGGCAGATCAGTATTAGGAGGAATAAAGTGTTTAGTGATCCTACGTTTGCAAGGTAAATTTTGTTTTATAGCACGTGAGATAAAAGCATACATAGAACAATCAACTAAGCATAACAGCATAGAATGAATCAATAAACAATTACCATATTTAACAATGTTTTAGTTGAAGTTATTAATTATATTTGTATCATCAGTGGCTTTGCTAATTGGACTGAGACAACTCATAATTAAGTCCCATAAGATCAGTAACAATTTCCAATTCACAAACTATACCCACACAGTTAAGAGAATTCCAAATGATAAAGGTCATGAAATTCCAGCCTTCAAGAAGATGAATTTAGTTACCAAGTCTAGTACTACTTGTTAACTGGGAATTTCCCCACCACAATTAATAAAATAATTGCTTCATCAGAATTACTAAGTCTAAAGAAACTTCAGATGACAAGAGGATGCAGGAAACTAAATTCATTCCTGGCTCAGGCATTACCTTTGGAAGATACTTTGCCCAACATTGTCCAAGATGTCTTTCAGCTTATCCAGAACTGTGTCTAGGTGTGATGCAGCCACCTAAGCAACATTGATTCAGCACACTGTAAGCAAGATAACTCCAATGACTCAAAGTCTCTTAGAATTATATTTCTAACAAATTTGCAAACTCGGAAAATCAACAGTCCAATTCAAATTAATTACCAATCCCATGGCTTTTGCTAAGCCAAGTCTATTTGTTGGAATCGTAATATTGGCTTGTTTATACATCAGATCAATCTTAGCGCGAACATAAGCTCTGGTATGAACCTTCTGCAGCAAAATTCCAAGACATCTGACAAGAAATGACGAGGTTTTAAGAAATCCTTCTTGTGTTACAAAAGGTCGGACATTTCTGGTTAAGCATCAAACCACTTAATTCTGTTCAATTGCAGATGCAGGATCTAATCATTGTGACAATTGCACTTAAACAATAACTTAACAGTGGAAAGAGAGAAAGTTTAACTTGCACAACTTAATGGTTGTGTTGTGAAAAGAGCAATCTGTGGTACCTCAACCATAAAACTGATAATTTATCTTCTAGAGATGCTTCTTTTTTTCTTCTCCAGCGAGGCTCAAATAGTTTCATGGGCTCAAAATTAGAAGTCTGAGTAGGGATTTCCCGGTTAACAAGTAAGGTAGTTTCAAGTATCTGAGGTCAATAATCCAAGGAAATGGGGAGATTGACAATGACGTTACACATCGTATTGGAGCGGAATGAATGAAATGAAAGCTCGCATATGATGTTCTGTGTGATAAAAAGGTGTCACCACGCCTTAAAGGCAAGTTTTATAAAGTGGTGGTCAGACCAATATGTTATATGGGCGGAGTGTAGGCCGGTCAAGAACTCGCATGTCTAGAAGATGAAAGTAGAAAATAAGGATGTTGAGATGGATGCATGGCATACTAGAGGGATAAGATTGGAATGAAGATTCTCGGGATAAGGTGGGTGTGACTTCCATAGTGGACAAGATGAGAGAGGCGAGGTTGAGATGGTTGGGGCATGTGAAGAGAAGATGCACAGATGCCCCAATAAAGAGGTGTGTGAGGTTAGCTATATAGTGGGTATAAGGAGAGGTAAAGGTAGGCGCCGAAAAAGTCTTAGGGAGAGGTGATTAGACAAGACATGGCTCAACTACAGCTTACCGAGGAGATGAGCCTAGATAGGAAGATATGGAAGTCGAAGATTAGAGTAGAAGATTAGTAGGTAGTGGAGCACAGTTTCCTTATCAGTTTTCTATTATTGTTACTCTGTTGTTATCTTATTCTTCGATCTTAGTATTACTTGTTGTTTTATTTGCTTCAGTTATTGTATTAGTTGTTGCTATTGTTTCTCTTCTTAGATTCTCCAGTATTGTATTTGCTTTACATACTTGATTCTTTTGATATGTTTTATTAGAGCTAAGAGTCTGATTGGGAAGAGTCTCTCTATCTTCAGAAGGTAGAGGTAAGGCTGCGTATACATCACCCTCCCCTGACACCACTTGTGGGATTATACTGGGTTTCTTGTTGTTGTTGTTGTTGTTGTTATTTGCAACCTTGGGGATTACAAGGTCAATAATTGGTAACTATTAAGATACTGGGAGTTGCTTCCTGCCTGGAAGATCAGAAGAACTAGAAGATGAAAAAATAGAAAGGACTATGGCCCTCGTGCACTAATGTGAACAATCGCAAAGAAAGAAATTGGGAAGTTTTTGAAAGGACCATAATTTCCCTAATGCAACTTCGTTGGATCTTTTTGTTTTTTAAGTTTTAAATCACCTAGGAGATTCCTATTAATACAGATGAAGATTAAGCACTCTACTCAGACAGTGATACATTGTTCTAAAACTAATAATTGTATAAACTTGTACATGGGGTTGAATCACCTTTTTGTATCAATACAATATCTTTATTTAACAACAACAATAATTGGCAAATATTAAGTGTATTTTCAATTATTGTCTATCTCATCAATAGCTATTTCCAGATGCATGCAATGCAGAAACATCAGGAATTTTTTCACATTTGACGATATCAGTTTTCACAATTCAGGGGTTTCTCTTCCTCTAGTTTCATCTGAAAAAGGGTCAAGAATACATAAACAATGACTGATTAGAATCCTCAAGTATCTAAGCATCAGCTGCAGATTAAACAATGCCTGCACAGTATGGAGGTAGGTTTGCAAATACATGATCAGGGTATGTGGAGTTCAAGATTCAATGGCAACAATAACTAAAAAGGAAAAACTGCTCAACGAGAATATATAACTTTTAGTAACTCAAATTGAAGAAGAGTGAAGAGAAAAAGTGAAGGGCCTCCTTTCATCTCTACCAAGCAAACTTTCAAGGGCCTGGGATACTCAGTTTTTTTATACTATACTGAAGTAAAATCTCTTAGACAAGCAATTAGAAATTTTCCAGCATGCAATACAGTTCTCATCAATTAAATTGCTTATTGCCCAGGAAATAGTGTTTGGTGTCGGGAGATACTAGAATTGTTTAGAATTCTGTCAAAAACAAAAAAACCAACGGAAATCTAATCATTATGCTTTTAAGATAAGAAACAAAATAGAAGAGACCAAAAGATAATAATTCAGCTTTTATGACAATTTCTATATGGAAGTCACCAAGTGACAATAAGAAAAATTGATAAATCATAAAGTTTCCTTAATTAAAGTTGCACAAAAGCGGTCACACAAATAAGCAAATTAAGCGAGAGTAGTATTAAAAAAATTTGCAGTTCCAGGTGCATTTATTGAATTGAAGATAACTGACATTACCGATGAAGCAATGCAGAGTGCTCGTCATCTGGTTTATAAAGTTCATAATGCTTTTCAAATGCATTTCCAAGTGATATAACCCAGTCAACATCCTGAATTACATCCAAAGACTCTGCAATGAACTGTCAATAGAAGAATTTAGGTCCAACACGTATTAAGGAAAGGTGAAACTTTACTTCATGTCAGTAAAAGTTAAACATGAGATGCACCATCTTAGTACTGATTATTAATGAAATTACACTTTTTGAGGCTCCAAAAAAAGTTAAGAGATGAAATGCATTCAAAGAATTTCTCATAGAATCAGGAGCAGAGAAGTCATTGTTTCCAAAAGAGACGACATGCTTTAAGAGATTGAGAAATGTTTGTTGTTCTGAATAGTGAAAAATATTCATTGTTCTTAGTACTTCATTCATGCTTTTTCTCAGTAGCAATGTTGCCTTTTATAAAAGGCAAAATCATATTTTCAAGGATCATAAGATTCCCTACACATGATCTGTGTAGTCTTGAATAAGAATTCGATCATAAAGAACATGGCAACAAATTTCAATGTTTCAAATATGGGGATAAAGTTACTAGTCTTACATTGATAATCATGTCATCCCAAGACTCTTGATATGATGGATCCTGCTTTAAGTCTTCTGTATCACTGACGTACGCCTTCATCTTCGGAATCTAGAGCTTAGCAAACAAGATAACCCATTAAGACACACAGAAAATTTGTCTCCATATTACATACAAAAGCTAAGTATCCAATATTTCTTATGTCAGTCCCCTGATATTACGTGTTCTAGAGTTCTGATCTGCATTTTAATCTCCAAACATAGTTTTTCATCGTCATTTTGCTACCTTCGCGTTGCCAAGGCTCTAACCCTCTAGTAGCTCCTTGCATGTGTTCCCCCTTTCATGGACCCAGATGCACCTTTATGTGCTATAGTCTACTACCCCTCCACTGGCCGTTTTACTCTCGCCTGTTCCTTCTCATGTCCATGAAGAGGTTATGGGGGTTGTAAAAGATGGAGGACAGTGCGATGTGATGGTGGATAGGGGCTCAGAAAGAAGAATGAGCGACAGTGTGGAATAGGCAAAGGAAGAGAAAACATGTAAGGAAGGACTTACATAAAATGCCCTCAATTTCTGCTAATATAACAGAGGAAAATAAGTCAAAGGGCGAATACTGAAAAGAACCTAATCCCAAGATGTCAGTTGAGGAACTTCAAAGATCTGGTCTGAACTAGGACACCAACAGTTTAGTCTTGGGGGGAGTAGACAGACTAGAAAAAGAGATAACTTAGTCACAATGTGGTAGCAGTAAGTTCAAATTATAGTGTTGCTTTTAGAAGTTCCAATATCAATACGATCAAACCATGGAACATATACTAAAACCCATAATTTAGCTTGAAAAATTACTAAGCACCTCAATAATGTAGCTGACAGTTATCAAAATGATATAGAAATAATTCAATTTTAGCTAATTGATAAAATAACTAGGCCCTTGACATCAATTTTCAATTGTCTGGTTGTTCATATAGTTAAATAGTTTCAATGCATAAAACCACTAAAAGAATTGCTAAAGTATGTATAAGCTTATTAATATATTGCATATATGTTATACCTCATCTTGCCAAAACATGGTAATGTTCTTTGGAAAGAGTGGTGCCAGATAACACAAGACCTGCAAAGCAAAGTCGAAATGAGTGGCCAAACGATAAATTAAACTATTATTAGATTTCAGAATCATTTGACACCCGTATACAAATAGAGGACACTTTTCTGATAAACAGATGCAGAAAAGAGAGGAATGTCACTCTGTCAGAATAAAATGAAGGTCGGTATTACTTGGGTATTAACAGCAGCGGGAGAAAAATAAAATACTACATCCAGATGGCCTAAGAATCAGTGACACAATAGCGGGATGAATTTACAGAAGGGCATGAAGAAGTCATAGCAACTACTCCAGATGCTGGGGACTGCAATTTGGTATAAGTCTTCTCCTCTGTATGCCTTACATCCCGTGCATTTTCTGGAGAAATTTAAAGGGAAGCCCGGTGCACTAAGCTCCCGCTATGATCGCGCTCCGGGGAAGGGCCAAACAACAAGGGTTAAAACTATATAAATGTCTTAAAAATATACACATATATGATAACTATATAATGTTTCTACAGTTCAAATTGGTTGAGTGAATGCCTTCTATGTGATAACAGAAGATAAAGGGGAAAAAAAAGAATTTCCGGGAGGAAAAGATATTAATGATATCCACCTAAATTCATAATATAACCCCCTCATGTAGGATGCTTCAAAAACCTGTAAAATTCTCATAAAAACATAGAGCCTGAATAACATTAGTCTACTTAGACTCTCCAAAATACCCAATACATACCACATCTCACATACTCTATTCATTCCAAAAACTACAAGAATTTCTTTTAGAGAAGAAATTAGATGAGAGAACATAGGTACAAAGAAATTTCATCTTGATGTTGACAAGACAGAACATCAGGGAATAGTTCCAAAAGTTCAGGATGAAGCATGTTCAACATGTAGATAAATTTGTTCTACATGTGGAACATGTTTCATCTGAACTTCTGGCCCAAAATAGGATAAACCAAGAATCGGGATGGATCTGGCTCTGATACGATGATAAGAAATAGACCTTCAGCCTACTCAACCCAAAATGTTAGCTCATGAGGTGAGGATTGTCTAAGACCATATAAGGATGTCTAAGACTAAGGAGATCAATCGTACACCTGACAACCATCTGAGACTTCACACCTTTTAGAGAAGATGGTCAGATCACTTCAACATGGTTTCAGAGTAGGCAGAGGTCCCAGGATCGAGTCTCTCTGCCACCTATTGTCAAAAATAATTTTCACGTGCTTGGAGAATTAGGCCAACGCATGAGGGGGGCAATTCAAAGAGAAAATTAAGTAAATAAAAGTATACTCTCTCTAAAATCCTAAGCTTTTAGATGAGATGGTTACACAGTTCAACAATTATTATAGAATAAGACACTAAACACAAGGACTTACGGTTAGAATCTGGGTTGCCAACTGCTCCCTAGCCAGAGGGTTATGGAGAAGAACAATCAGGCGTGCAAAAAGCTCCTAAAACACCAAAAATGAGTTAAATGTAGTTGTATACATGTCTTAAACAAGATGAAAATATACAATTTCTCCGCTGCTCGGTGAATCTAAAGTAGATTACCTCAGGATGAGGAATATCAGCACGAGCTTTACATTCCAAAACCGCTCCACCACTTTGAGAGGATCTACGCCTGCACAATTCTGATATGCATTTGCAGACCTACAAAGACGGCACCTGAAGGAATTATGCTATAAGAAGTAGATGTGAAACCCCATTACCGATAGCAGATAGAACATGCAAGCTTGGCATAAAGAGGAAAGTTTTCAACAGGCAAGAATAGGTAGTCAACCTAGTAAAAAAGTGAAGGCCAAAAGGAGACAAAACATCTCATACCGTGGCAACTGCACCAGTGTAAACTCGTGGTATGATCATCTTTAACAAAAATGGCCATAAAACATGCTACAATCCACACAAACTGAATTAGTTCACAAATGATAATAAGCATTTTAAAAAAAAAAAAAAGAGGGGATTTGAGTGAAGTTGTACCCATCAACTCTCAGGGACAGTAACAGTTATCAGAAGAAGACCCTTTTCACAGATTGCCCTCAATTCTGACAGTGTAACAGTATCCATATTCATCTGAGAGAACTAAGCATCATATAGTTTAGCATGTAAAAAATGGCGTTCTGATAGAAATTCTGACACACTAATTGAAGCATATGCAGGAGTCAACTCAAGTTGAAGTTCCCCATAGATAGGGAATAGGAACCACCTCATATAACCAAAAAACAATGATGGGAACCATCTATCCCTCTCCCTCCCCAAAGGCTAAGCAAGCACTCCTCTTTTTATCACACATGAAGAGAAGGGCAAGCAACTCAACACAACCATCAATATGAGATGAAATTGGTGGAATATTGAAACAGAGGCAACACACCACCCACTGCAAGTTCCAGAATATTTTACCAGAGATGTATACCTCCACTTTCTTGTACACAAAAGGGTAATAACCACCAGCTGACGAGTTCAATTCCCTGGATCTCTCAATATCATCTCTGTGCAGACCAAACATTGCAGAATGGCGAACAAGATATTCAATGAACAACTCTCCAGAAGGACCAACCAAGTAACAGTGGGAAGCCATAACCACAATTAGCTGCAAGCAAGCAACACAATCACATAGAATCTAGAAGTAGAGTAAGTGTTTGCATAACTTGGTCTACAGGCAAACTTTCAACTCTTAAATACCTCTGCAAGGGCCTTACAGACCCCTAAATTAAGTTCATCCAATAACAGCTTCACAACTTCAATTAGTAAAGGCCTCTTACTATGCCAAGCCTCGGACAATCTATAAAAGTAGTTGATGAGAATCACATGAGGAAAGAGAAGATAAACGTGACATTAACAAATTAAGGTGGAAGAAATAACCTGGGTAATAAATGCTTTAATACACAAAGTGCACCAACAGCCAGTGGTTCTTCCTTCAGCTTGCATTTCTGACAGCGGCAAAGAGCAAATACACAACATTTAGTGGAACAATTACCTTGTAAGTAATCAAGTCTCACAACTAAGTTCGCCATTTCATATTTTTTTAAAGAAAGGATTGAACTCCGGAGTTCAAAAACAAATGTAGGAAAATGAAAAAAGGCTGTTTTATTCCCTATTGCAAGCTTTTGTTCCCTTCTAATTGCCTCCTTGACAGGTGATAAACTGAGCAAAATGTCACAAAGTTCTTGCATTGGAATGCACAAAGGAGAATACCCACATTAAGAAGGAAGACAAACAAATCCTCCGGGTACACCAAACCAGCTGTTAGGAAACAACGCTGAACTTCATTATATGTCTGCCATTCACACAAAATCCAAAAGAACTATATATTAGTCAAGTGTAACATGCGAAGATACATAGAACAATTTCAACAGGCGAAACAGATGTTTGTAGCAGGGAAAAAGAAAGCCCCGGTAACGTTATTATGACCAAATACATAGGGAAGAAGGAAATCAACCCTATACCACCTTCAGATAATCTACTAATTTAGAGAATGGTATTTAGGGTGACCAGTGCTGTTAGCCTCTCAATATTCTAAATCTTTAAATATCTTTACCAGGACTGCCAGAAAGCTACCATTGCTTGCAACATAGCTCACTTTAGATGTCTACCAGGACTCACAGAAAGCTTCTCCATTTTTAACAGGTGGTATCTTTCCACTTTAATATCAACAGAACTTCTTCCTTCCAATCTGAGAGCAAATAATAGCAGCGATCTTCTTTAAAGGGACGGCATGTAAGTACCCAAACTATCTATACAGACATGTGGATGAACAAACTAAGGCTACACGCAACCTGGGAGTGGAAGGAGTATCATCAGATATTTTAATGTAAGATCTTTCTACCATGCTCTATTGAAGAGAGAATTCAAAGGCTTCTCTCAATAGCTAGTCAGCTATCAGCGGATAATGGCACAGAAAAAGTTGCCTTTTCTTAGTGGCTTGCTGCTAGTAGTGCAATTCTTACTCCTGAAAATCCTAGGAAGAGAGGAATATATGTTTGTTGGTGCTTCAAGCATAGTCTGGAGAAGGGGTCATACAGGTCAAACATCTACGCTTGACTGGTCTCTCTTTGTGGCCAGCTGCTAGTAGTGCGATTCTTACTCCTAAAAATCTTAGGAAGAGAGGAAGTATATGTTTGTTGGTGCTTCAAGCATAGTCTGGAGAAGTGGTCATACAGGTCGCACTCCTATGCTTGACTGGTCTTTCTTCAAAATTGTTCTATCTGGTCTGATGTGTGCTAACTGGCAGATGCCAACAAGTAGTGCGATCTCCTTAGAAGTTGGAGAGGAAGCACTAGGAGGAGAATCAGTTAAGGTTGCAGAAGATCATTCCATGTGCCATTTTTTTTACAATATGGAAACAAGCAACAGAAGAGCTATTTGAGGAGGAAAATTCATAGGTACCGATTAAGAACATTTTTGTTTTCCCTTGAATATTTTGAAGTGCACAGAAAATCTCTCTGTGTAGAAGATTGAATGGGATTCCTAGAATCTAACTCATTTATGTAAGCTTGTAAACCCATGTGTTTCTCTTGGACTAATCGAACTATTGAAAGATTGAAAAAATAAAAACAACCTAAGCCCTCAAATACAGAACTGGGACCAGAACAGCTTCCAAGTAGGAAACGACCATCAACTAGTTAATCAATGAGATGTACTCTTAAAGGAAAAAAGAAAAAATAAATCAATAAACAAGACCTTCAGCCCAACTGAGAAATCTGAATGCTCTTTTTTGTCACTGCTTCTACAAACCACAGGAAGAAGAGTTGACAATATGACAGTAAGGTCCTGCACACATCAAAGATAGTTAGCTACCTACCTAAATCATAATGATGCTAAAAGTGCAACATGTTAGTAATGAAATGATTGCATATAACATCAGCAATACATCACTCTAATTGCTTGTCTATCCTCCTTACTGACCAGCTTCAAAATGCTTCCAGTAGAGTGCTAAGTATCACCCAGTTTCACAACACAAGTATATCTCTATGCTTCTTTTTGAGAAAGAACACAAGTATATCTCTATGCTTCAAAGTAACGTATATATTTTGACCTTTTTAATAAGGCCGTGTAAATTTTGATATATGCGAATATAATATGAATATCCATGTAATGCCACTTTGACCCAAGTTGCTCAAGAGAGAAAGCTTGGAACTGAACAGGAAACTAGTGATGATGAGGGATCGCCTCTTTGTTCATCAGAATTTGAAGGATGACTCTTTCGACAAATTTGACTACCCTATATACTCAAGAAAGAAAGGAAAGGGGGAATTTCCAGGTTGGACCAGAATTTGGTGATACATGCCATTGTTAAGACATGTAACAGGAGGCAACCTGAACAGCAGTCATGACAAGTCACCAGCTGCTGTTGTGCAAAGTGACTGTGCTGCCAAAGCAAACAATTGAACCGTGTATGATGGTCCAAATAGTGATCGTCTTTTTCTTTTCTTTTTTTATGAAGTAAGATTTATTGCTGTACAGTACTAAGGCAATACTATCGAAAATTACAAAAAGCATCAAATAGTGACTGTTTGTTGCGGGGGAATACTATTAATCATGACCAGTCACAATGACTTTACCAATATTTATGCTATCAAAAACTGATTCCAATTTCTCATTCCAAAACAAGACAAGTAATCACTGGAAACTAGAAGTAATATGAGAAGAATTAGGAGAATAGCAAGTTATCCTACAGTATTGAGCAGTGGTACAAAATTACTGGGTGCGTAGGAGAGAATTTCAACTCAAACAGCAACATGACATGTGTTTCCTACCTCAAAATCAAGTAATGGTGGACCATTTTCTGACAATAATGAGGCGTTTAATAGATTGTGGAGGCTACAAGTTGCCACAAAGGCCACATCATCTCGACCCCTCTTGTACCTGAAAATCAAAAGCTTTCGTTGTTACAGAGCCAAAATGCCCAAACAGATACAACAAACAATTTCTACCACTGAAAGAGTATCACCAGCATTTCTAAGTTTAAAAAGAAAAAAAATTACACAAGCAAGGAGCTACTTTGACATCAGAGGTATTCATGTCATTTGAAATTATATATTTTCTAGAAACATAGCAGTTCAGTGTATGTCTTACAGTTCCAATGTAGTTGGAATAAGTCTTGGCAAAGCTGCCTTCAGCTGCGTTCTAGTAATAAGACCAACCATCTCCCCTAATGCTTCCACAGAAGATAAACGAACCTGAGACAAAGAGAGTGTAATTTATTGAATATATTACAAAACTTCCTCTCCCCTTGCCTATTCAAAATGATCAATAAATGCAATGGAATGGAAGGAAATCAAAGAGAGTGTAATTTATTGAATATATTAATAGGTGAAAGTGGCTATATATTACTTGCTGATTCAAAGCACCCTTATCTATCACCAATACGACTAGTTCCAATGTGATATCACATTAAGACTTGTATGAAAGCAAGGAACGGAAGGACGATGAAAGCATAGACTACCATCAGGCAAGCTGGCCTCTGAACTTCAACCACTGTGCGTCCACAGCACACGGTAAAATGGCCACTCACAAGTCAACTCGTTATGTTACCTTATCAAGAAAAGATCTTGACACCCAGGAATAATGTTTTCCCCTTTCCAACCCCCATCATCCATTCTCCCCCAGCTTCACCCTTTTCTCCCTCATTTCTCCTTTTATCTCATACACCACATTGTCTCGTTATCTTCTTTCTTCCACCTACTCTATTTCTTACCCACCCTCTTGCATTACCATCATCGCACTTGCTCTCCTAGATCTCTGTTTAATGTTTGTAAGCAAGTTTATGATTTTATCCTCAAACCCCCATGGAAACCCCTAAGAATTATCGGCAGCCAAGAGATTTTCACCCTCTCATTCTGTTATACATTTCTCCATATGTGTCAGAGGTTGACTACTCTCCACTGCCCCTTCTCCCCCAATTTTTCTATGCACTTTTCACCTTGGTCCTCCTCTCCCTCTTTTTCTAAGCATTCTCGACATTCTAGAACTGCCACCAATACCTCGATGAGATGACTTCTGAGACCACCTTTCTCCCCTCAATTCACATTACTGATATCATACGGGCTACCATGTTTCAAATTGGAAGGAAAGGTGAAAATTTGAGAGACGGTATTCACTTTTACTGAATTGATATTGTTTTTTCTTTCTTTTTTTTTCGGTTGTTGCTAAAATTCAGCACCAAGCTTTTGGTTAAATGCAAGGGTCATTGTTTCTAAACTCATGTGTATGTATAAATATCTAATGGGAAATACACCCAAGAATGCATGTAGTTTTCCCTTGAACAAAAGAACTTGACCTCAGTCAAAGGTACTCCACAATGGAAGCAAAGTTGATCATAACACTTGATCGACCATCTCAGGAAACTTAGTTGAGACTTGTAAGAATAAAAACATGAAAAGTATGGATGAAGACAGTTAACTACATATAAAGACAACATTTTTAAAATTTTTCTAAAAAGAACTGATTAAGCAAACCTTCAGATCCCGTGAAATTGCCCAAACTCTCAATAATAGTTCAAATGCAGAATTCAAGAAAGACCTGCACAGGTGGCGAACTCGTATCACCATGAACAACTAAATGAAAATCCTTGAAGAAAATCAAAACCAACCAGAAGCACATTGGTCTCACATGATATCAGCATCCACAACTGAAGACAGAGAAAAGTCTATACTGCACTGCCAGCAAGATTGGCACCAACATTTGAATGCTGGAAAAAGAAAAACATAAGTCCCTTCAATGAAAACAAAGGGAACACTTAAGTAGTGAAGTATAACATAAATTACTAGAACAACTTTTCTCATGGACAAATGACTTTGTGATTTGTATCCCTCTATACCAATCATGAGCAATGATATGAACTTTGCAATGAATAGAAGCTTTACTTCTACCAAAATTTCAAACGTATAGAAGAGAAATGCTCATTGCTTTTACTCAGATGGTATTTAGGGGTGATTTCAAGTTTGAACAACACTGTGCCATTACTTTCCTCTTGCTTGATGTAAATATATTTTAAAATGGAAGAGAAGTGGCCTAAACCTCATAGTTTAATTTCACATCATCACAAATGTACTAGATAGCGCTATTTCACAGCGCAAACTACTGGCTTAGAGGTCAGTCATCATCGTGGACCTAAAAATTGGTACCAGAGCAGGTAACTAGTTCGACTCCTGTTGCATGCATCCAGGCTAGAGTTGGACAGTAGAAAATAATATTTGCATCCTCATAAAAAAGGAAGCAACCAAAAAAAACGAAGAATATTTGCATCCTCATAAAAAAGGAAGCAACAAAAAGAAAAAGGAACGCCTGAAAACACAGTAAAGAACATCCTTGAAACAGAGAAATTCCCAGGAAAACACTCTCCTCAATGTAAACTTCGCATGTCACCTATTCCTACAAGAAAACAATTTTCTATATGTTTTCCTCGCTAGCGGCCTCCTAAATTTTGTAGTCTCCTCTACACAAAATCAAAAGAAACCACAAAAACTTCCCGATCCTCTTAATTGCTCATAAGTTCTATGTGCCAATGGATAAAAGGGATAGCTGGTATCCCCTTTTGAGAAGTCTTCCTTCGTCAAGAGCTGGTAAACTCCAGTTTCACACCCTTTACCCATCGCCTCGCCCCTTTGTAGGCTCCACCTCCTCAAAGAATGTAGGTGGTATCTCATGGCTATCAGAATCTCAAACAATTGCAATTAGGAGAATGTAGTCAGGAAAAAATTAAAGAACAGGCAACTCTCTCTCCCTCCCCTCAGTACCCTCATCAGCCCATACCATTACTTTTCTTCAGGAATCACCTGCAAAGCAAATTTTACCAGCTTCTATGACAATAATAAGAGATCTAAAGAAAATTTGAACAATTTACATAAAAATAATTTTCAACCGATGTATTCCCGACTGAAAATTCAAAAGTTACAGCTTCCCATAGCAAATGCTCCTACTTCTTCTGTTAGGAAAATGGCGCATGCTAATTTAGAGCAAGAGAAAGCTTTCGTTGACATGTTAGATCATAAAAAGTTTTGGGGTTTATTACCATTCGCAAAAATTGGCCGGTGGATGTCCCTCACATTTCCAAGAATGGGCACCACTCGTGCCAGTACACCCTTAAGGTGAGGAGTAAACTGCAAAGCTTCAAATATCATAGATGTAGATCAGATAAGCAACTTATGCATAATGTCAAAATAACCCACAAAGTACTTGCAAACAAATCAAAAACGAACCATCAGATGATGCAAAATCTGCAAGAATTTGAACCATGGCTGGAAGAGCTGAATTTGACCCTGAGAGATGGAGGAATATTTCATCCATCATCTGCCACAGACAATTGAAGAATTAAACTAGAACAAAGAAACTTCAGACTATCAAAAACAAGAAGAAAGAAAGAGTGTTGGACATACAATTATTTGGCAGAAAACTGTGCAACAAAAAGTAAACATAGCACAAAAGAAGGTAATGAACCAGATCCTTTGTACTTTTCTGGGTGAGACGAGTAAGTTTATCAAGGAAAAGAAGCATTTTTCTCCGAGATAAAACATTTAGAATTACTACAGAATGTACAAGCTATGATAAATCATCTAGTGATGAGAAGAATAGAACATTCCCCAGCAGAAAATAACTTCTACCACATAAATCTACTCACAGGGTAATGCATAAACAAATGAAAGTTGGATTATGTATGATTGCCTAAGGTAATGCAACAGCTAGAAAGGAACTTCATAACGCACCAGCTGGAAAGGAATTTCATATGGTCTCATCGATTGTAAAGGTGTTCAATATTCTAACTACCATAAAGGAACAAACATGCAAAACTCCAGTTCACTAACGACAATGACAATTTCTAGAAACTTGAGACTATATGAGATGTGTGAAAATTGAAAAAACAGTTTTGCTAATGAATTTTTAGTGTGATCACAGCATCCCCATTCATTCCATCTAGTCAAAATCAACCCATAATATCACTTTAAAAGCAAACTAGTTCAACCATCAAATAAAGTCACTTCTTTGTGGAGTCGCTACAGCAATAGTCACATGCAACTTATCTGCACAAACCAACTGCCACCCATCCAGGTTCATGGAAAGCTGGGTTTTTTAATCAGTAAAGAGTAATATTATTGATTTCCAGCATTGAGACTATTGCTGGGCAGTAAATACAGAGCAGCTACTTCACATGTTGAATCGACCATGGCTTCTACATGATTTTATTTTATTTTTTATCAAGACTTTTACATCATTAACTGAAGCCATGTTGTACCAAAAGGAAAATAAAGAGATGCATCAGTACTTCACCATTAATGGATCCTTTTCTATTCTCAAAAATTATTGCATTTCTTTCATTCCATGTGGACCACCATATAGTTGCAGGAATATAATTCCAAACTTAGATAGAGACTTTCCCGGCCCTATTTTGTACCAGCAGTGTAGTAAATCAAGAGTGGACCTGGGCATGATCGAACTGAGTCCCAAAATGCTAAAGAGGTTCATAGAAAGCTTGTAGCTATCCAAGTTATACACTTCCACTCTTTTTTCATTTAGAATGGTTCATCCCATCCCTATTTCCATCCAACTATAATAGCGAGATCCGTTTCCTTTATATAGGAGGTAAATTACAACATCATAGATCTAGTTATGTCACTCGAGCTTGTGAAAGAAGTTGAACATAAGGTAAAAGTTATATTAATAAAGTACCAAGCTGGTACATAAATAGTACATGCTAACCAACCTCTGAATCAAACTAAGTTACATGTTCCCTCCCAGCAAATACAAGAAATCCATCCATACTCTCTGTTGTGCTACTTTTACACCCAAAATATGAACTATGCAAACAATTGTTCTCAACTCTAGAGGTTGATCCATACTCTCTATTGTGCTACTTTTACATCAAAAATATAAATTACGCAAACAATTGTTCTTAACTTTAGAAACATGGCTTCAATTCCCTTCAAGATTAGCTTTATTTCTTTCTAGCCATATGGTCCATGGTCTTCCATATTTGTTTCATGCTTCTTGAAACTGTTTTGTCTTTGCCAGCTTCCGAATAAACATATGACCTTCTGAGGCATCACCCAGGAAACACCAATGTTTAGAAAGAGCTCCCAACATTGTCTAGAGAAGTTGCAATGGAGTAGTAAATGTTCCACAGTTTCCTGATCTTTTTCACAGAGATAACACCTGTTACATAAAGAAAGCCCCCTTCTCAGTAAATTGTTTCGAGTTGAACATGCCTCCCTAGCTGCAGTCCATCCGAAGCAGGCTGCCTTAACCAGAGCTTTAGTCTTCCAAATCACCTTCTAAGGCCAGTTTGGAATACTATGGGTCAACCTGTTGAAGTAGCAGACTGTAGCAATTCTTGACCGAATATCTTCTGTCCCTACTGTTGACTCAAATCAAATTATCCTCTTTATTCAGTTCAATTGACACTGATCCCGGTAGTTGAAGAAGCTGATAAAAGTTCTCCAGTTCCCAATCATTTAGGTTTCTCCTGAAGACTATCTGCCACCCTGAACTTGAACAGAATTCTGAGATGTATCCAGCTTTCCTCAAAGAATATCAAAACAGATCTGGAAATCTGAACATTAAGCTTTCTTCTCCAATCCAAAAATATGTCCAAAACATTATCCTGGCCCATTTCCAACCTCTAATTTAGTGTGTTGTAGAAATTCATCCCACAACCCACTAATTCCCTTCCAAACTCCCTTCCATGACATCCTACCAAAACCTTAAGTAAATGTATTTCTATAATCTCCTGTATGCCAGTTTATACTCTAACAGAGACACTATCATGTTGCAGACCTAGATAAATAAATAAAAGTGCCCCATCGCTAACAGTTTAAACTTTTAGATGAAGTGGTTTCACGACTCTCTGTGATATTAAAGTGCATAGAAGTACTAAGTTCGAGTTTCACCACCATCTGTCAGCACATATTTTCACATGAATAGCTAAAGACAAGGAACCAGGTAAGAAAATGATGGGCCAAGTTGCAGATCTAAAAAAACTGACAAAAGAGGCCCCTATCCTAGCACTTTAAATTTTTAAAGAGGTGATGCACAAATAGCAACAGAGCTAATATGAAAAGCATTATAATTGAAGAGTTCCACCAGCACCTTTTAGTAGTTAGACTGAAAATTCCTCAGCTTACTGCTTGCGAGCTATGACTAATCAACTCTACCACAAGGCTCATAATTTCTCAAAATATGACTTTGATAGATACTAGTGACAGTCATAGAAATAAGAAACATGAATGATAAAATATATGTTCATAAGATTATATTCCCTCTTCTAAAATCTATTTTATCTGGCTAACGGTCCCTGCTGCTATCTTCTGGAGTATTTTTAATGAGAGGAGTAGGAGGTGTTTTGATGGAACCTCAACTCCAAATCACTCTCTCAAAACTAGATGTCTAGTCTTACTTTTTTGCTGGTCTAAATTGGCTAAGTATCTAGCGCTGAACAATTTTTGGAGTTTATTAGTTCGGTTGTCTTAGATTGACCAACTGTAAAGGGACTTCCATTTTCTTTATCCCAGTTTCTTTTGTCAATATTTTCTTTCATTGTAAGTTGTAACCATGAATCTTCTTGATGCCCTTTTGTGAATGAAATACCTTACTTCATCAAAAGTACATTCCCTCAGCCAAAAATCTATCTTCATAAGGGAAAAAAAAAACATACTCACCAGATCAGGCATATGTGAACCAATTGATACAAGTACACCAGCTGCAGCTCTTTGCCAGTCAGCGTTAAGTTCCTATCATGAGATCGAACTAGCTGTCAGAGTAATATGAATACTACCAAGGGCATAGAGGAAGTAAAATTGACACCCTGTATACAAATAACAAAGTACAACTCCCACACCAAACAACATGAACAAAGAACTGACTCCGACACCAATCAGAATCATATGGATAACACCAATAAATCCACAAGAAGGAAGCAGGAAACTAGTAGTTATGATCATTACAAGTCCAGCGAATCCTTGGGAACGAACAAGAGAGAACAACCAGTGTACAAAACATTACATTTGATATTCCAATAATGTGACATGATAACTTGAGGGTATAACAAATAAAAAATCTCCACCAAAGACTCTAATTGAAACTGTAAAGCGCTACATATTGATTCCTAGTACATCAGTTCATGACAAACGGATGCAAGGATCCAACAGCAGGTTCGTCCGAGCCCACTGCTTCTCCTCAACCTCTATAAAAATAGTCGGAAACTTTTCAAAAGATGCTAATTCTGCACCTTGTCATAAACAAGCTCTAAACTATGGATCCGCATTTGGTTAGTGAGCATTGTGACATTACTCCTGCCCGAACAGTTGAATCAAATTGTAGCATAAATTTTTAGTAACATAAAGGGGTGTCCTTTACCTTAGTTGAGATCACCTCAGAAGTGGCAATTTTGGCCAACTTTGCCAGAT
This sequence comes from Datura stramonium, assembly GCA_018107945.1. NCBI lineage: Eukaryota > Viridiplantae > Streptophyta > Magnoliopsida > Solanales > Solanaceae > Datura > Datura stramonium. Next base: position 234,258 of record JACEIK010001381.1, read on the forward strand.
AATTATGATCAACATCTCCCTTATCCAAAGACTGAATTGCCACTGACATCACTTGAAATAAACCAGCTATATTGCCAAACCTCTGAAATCCATAAAAGCCCAATTAAGAACACTACACTCTACCCAATAGTTCACAGAGGATAAAATTATCCAAGTAATCAACAAACAAAAACCGTATTCCAGAACAGTACCCGTCGTCCACCTCTTGATACTGTTAGGCAACAATCAAGAACCAGAAGTGGATTTCTGGAAAAAAAAAACAATAAACTCAAAGTGACCCAGAAAAAAAAAAGAATTTGGAAACATATATTAAGGAAATGGACATACAAGAAAGTTATCTCCTTTAAAGCAGCCATTGATGCTTCTCGTACAATAGGTGAATCATCCGCCAATGAAGACACCAGAACTTGAACTGCCTCTGTATAGCACAACCCCAACAACCCAAAAGTAAAAATAAGTAAATCCAATCCCATAAAGAAAGAATTTTTAATCGGAAAAAAGGGTTACCTGCGGCAGGAACAGAGTTGCCGGAGCTGGAAGACGCCATGAATTTAGGATGCGGATGACAGAGATCGCCGGAACAGAAAAAAAATTTCCAAAAGAGAGAGTTGTAGAAGGAAGATAAAAAAAAGGTACAACGCCAACGAAGCAACAGCTTGTTCCAAGATTTGTCGAATTGTTTGTAGAAATTGCCAGGTGTTGGCTAATGTAATGTATTTACGTTGTTGAAAGTTGGCGTGTCGAGCTCGAGATTTTCTCTGTTTTTTTGGAACTAAGCCTTTTGTTCATGGATTTTTTTGTGTTGCTGATTCTACTTTCTCTTTTCTTTTTTTTTTTCATGCCGGGCAAATTCACATAAACTCGTAAAAAATTTAATTTGCATTATTTCGCATCACATGAAATATATTTTTAAAATAAAAGTTTTATGATATTAAGAATGAAAATTATTTTTGAAAAAAATTACTATTAAATCCGTATAGACCGACATAAACCTATAATTCGGCATCAATTTTAAAATAACTATTTCAATTCGTCAGCATCCATATAACCTAAAACCTGCTCCCTCCCACATAGCATGTCACATTGCCATCCCTATATGTCTAAGCAATTTTCTGTTGTGCAAATAAATTATTTCAATTCTGCCTTCCTAAAAAAGTATATAAGCTATAATAGTTTCATTGTTGTCTATCAAAATGATCACAAATATTTCAAAGGAGAGCGGGCATATGACATACAAAAAGTTAACACATTCTTTTATCCTTTTCCGGTTAAATATCAAAGTTTGTTGCTAACAGTACTCAAATTTGGAGCTTAAAAAAAAAAATTATTGAATATTTTTTCTATACAATTTAATATTGTGTTAAAGGTGTCTTTTCTTATTCATAACAAAATATGTCTCTCTTTGTTGCGACAACTAAATTTGACCATATATGTGCGTGCGTGTATTCCACACATCACATATTCAGCTCCAACCATAGAGCAAATTCCTAATATTACTATCAAATTCCTAATATTATTATCAAATTCCTTGGCCACTAGGTTTTCCACCTTTGGGATAATTATGTCGGAGAAAAATGATTTTCTAATCTTTGCTAGAAAAATAATTCTTTTTTATATGAGATTTTTATTTTTATATATAAGAAATTTGAAAAGACTATTTTCTTCTATTCATTTTGTAAAAGGTCGAGAAATCTCATTTCCTCTACAAATTGCTTAATTGGAAATCACAAAATTTCATAAAATATATGAAAACAACTTTTTTCACAATTACTAAAATAGAACATGCAATGTACTTTCAAAAAACCACAACATATCCAGTAAAATTTCTTGAGTGGATCACAGTTTACTGCTCAGAATCCAAATTTCTTTTGTGAACTTGACTATTTGAATGTTACAACTCAATAACCAAATTATATACAAATTTAATGGCATAACTTAACCATACTTGCTGAAGCTGTCTGTGTGACCAAAATTGCTACCCCCACCACCCCAGATGGAACTAAGAAGTGAAGGCATATATAAGAAAGGTACAAACATAAGGGTACAAGTGTAGTGGAGGTTAAAATAAATCATGACCAAACATGTCCTCCGTCCGACTTCTTCTGTTTCTTCTTTCTCTTCTTTTCTTGTTTTGTGTCTGCCCTAGCTTCAATACGTTTAGTGTTGCGTGAGCGTATCTCAAGTAGTTTAGTTTTTGCATCTTGAAATACAGCATCCGACCGCTGAGATATCAATTGCTGAGGAAAACAGAAAGTCTATTTACATCCTCCTGAACTTGGAAAAGAGGCTGACAAAATCAAAATCACAAAAGCCCTACCTTGACATGACCCATTACAGCAAGGTTGACACCAATGATATCTTTGCGTTCCTGTGGTAGTCAGACATGAATTCATGTCAAAAATAGAATCCCCTATCGAGGAAAGTGGTTCTCCATTTACAAAGCTTAGTTTATAAAACAAAAGAATGGGGTGGGCTGTGCAGGTAGCGGAAGTCATGGACATGGTTAAACAGTTTCAACTTTTAGAAAAGAAAAAAACAAGGAACATCTTCAACTTTGCTAACATCTCCCAGAAAAGTCATAGCAAATGTACTCGTCAAATTTACCTTAACACTTGAATGAAGAATGTCTGTTAGAAGGGTCACTAGGGGTTTGGCAGGGACAGTTGAAATCAGCTGGGGATGATGAAGTTGCAATAGGACTGTTGTTACCCTACTAACAAGCTCCACCTGCGAGAACAGTAAAGGGATAACTAGTTAATGACATAGCTCGCAAACAGCAGAAGATAGGAACTTCATTCAAACAAAGGATACTTGGTAGAATTACATGTCCGAAGACATAATACTACCTAGTTGATGTTGACATGCAAAAATTTGCTGATTCGTACTTACCTAACTTTATACAAAACTGGAAAAAAATTGTTGATTGCTACTGAGTACTGAAACTACCCATTCTCTACTCTTTGGAGATTGACCCCTTAAATGAGAAGATTCTATTCAATTATTTTGTTTTCAAAAGCTCGAGCACAATATTTGCCTTCTAAAATAAATGCAACAAATTCTACATCCCCTTGAAAGAAATATTAACCTTATCTGGTATAGAGACCCAATTCTTCAGGTACGACAAGAGCTCCAAAGCATCAGAAAAGGGTAAAGCCTGCAAGGATTATTTAAAATATAATCATATATCCATATATAGACGATCAAAATTGACAGGATACAAACCATTTAAACTCAATTGAAAAGACAAATTCAAAGAGATACCAAATGTTAATGTGTAAAGCTTGGAAAGTTGAAGTATGGATTCTGCGGGATTGAGTAGGATAACACATTATTGGAGTGAGATATATAACCACTCATCTCAACCAGAATAAATTAAAACTTGGTTTTTAATTGATGTCATTCTACAAGACGCTAGATGATATGATGTAGGAATCTTGGGGTATCCTAAGTCTTTTTCTGGGTGACGCATGATGTAAGCACGGTCACATAAGATCATCTGAGATGCCTTCCAAGCAGATGGACTCAAGCCACAATACAAATTTCGAGTAAACCACACAACCATGTAAACTCAGTTAAATTTTGTGCAAAAGATGTCACACAACCTTCCACATTCAATAGACTCCGTTTCAACCATAAGATAAGCTCTCCAGGAACAGAAACATACTAGTGTCCATAATCAAAGCAGGAAGTTCAATTATTGCTTAATTATATCTAATAACAACCATCCCGCGTATCCATCCTCTGATGGTCTAATCTACACCACGGGAAGAAGGGTCTAATCTATTTTCAAGTCATTCGATAGTCGAGGCAGACATAGCTTAGTTGAAGCACTGTTAAGAATCCTCTTCTTCAAAGAGACGTACAAAACAGAGACCAATTGTAAACGACAAAAGACACTAGTATGGAAAAATTATAAAACCCTCTAAGATTGAACTTAAGATTTCCATTTGTGTTAGTTTTAAATTAATGTCAGTACCCTCAAAAAGATGTTCTCTCTTATTTAGCACCATCAGAAGTTAAATGGGACGGATCAATAAGCTTCCCATTATCAAAAATAAACCTAACCTGGGGCCCACATCCAGGCGCGGTATCTCCAAGTAGCAATGTACAAACTTAAGCTCAATAAAATATTATGGTCAAAGTTTTAGCTTCACATATACGGAATCTCCAAGGTGACATTTGAATTGAAGCAGTTAAATAACATTCCAGGTCAGGATATAATTACTAAAAAAACTGATTTTCCTAAATATAATGAAATCTTTACTTCAAAATAAACACTTACCAGCAACGTTTGTTCCAAATCATTAGTATGAACACTAGATAATGCACGAAGAACATAATCAGAAGGAGAAAGCCCAAGCATGAGCATATTCGGTCTGAATTCTGAAACTCTGCCCTTTGAATTGTCCTCCTACATGTAAAAATAGTATTAGCCAGTCAAGAAATTACCAAGTCAAAGTTTATGATAACAATTTCCTTTTTTATAAAAAGAATAATAAACTAGCCACGTATTAACCTCCACATCCAACCACCCAGTTCCAAAGAAAAAGGAGAGCAAGGAAAAGACACGTATATTTAGATAACCACCTCTTTTGGCAACCTTTATTTAGTCATTTTCTCTATAAAAATTCTTGCTCATCAGTCACACTGAAAATATTGGATAATTCAAAATAAATTTATGAATTTTGTATCAAGTAGGTTTCAGTCTATACAAGAGATTACATCAAACCTAAAACCACTCTACTTTAATTTTTTTTTAATTCTTTTTCCAGTGAAGGAAGAACAGTAAGAAGATGCCTCCAGGTAAGCAGAAAGGCAACCTCATGTTCAGCAATTCGCTTCAGTTCCGCATCTGCCATGTCCAGTGCTTCAATGATAGAATCTGTAGCAGTAAGAGTTTCTTGAGTCCTTTTCCCTGCTAAGGCCACAGCTCCCTCTTCTGGAAGTTCTTCCTTTGGTCCATACTTATTGTCAAATGCATTGTCAGTTTCTGATTCAAACATCTCTTCCAATCTCTTTTCTTTCTCTTCCTGCAATTCCAAGTAGCACCTTACAATATTCGCTTTAACTGCCTAAAACTGATGCAGTATTTCAGACATTCACACAGAATACCTCAATAAAAAATGGTTCTTCTGTACGATCCCAACGGCGCATGGAACGATCATGCGATCCTGTAACAATAAAATCACCACGGTTGCTGATAGCAAGACACCCAACTTCAGCATGGTGACCTTCAAGGGTTAAAAGCAACTCAAACTTGTCAGCATCCCAGTACTTCACCAGGCGATCTTTTCCGACAGTAAAGAAGTAATGGGTGTTGCGCACAAACTTAACTCCCGTGACACTGCCATAAAAACAGAGTATCAGCATTTGTTAACTGTAAATTGTTACCTAGTTGAATACTAGAGTACTTGATGTAATCAAAGCACCTGCCAGCATGTGCAAAAAGTGACTTATGACAATCCCCGAAATCTAGACCCCAAATTTTCACATTTTTGTCCGCAGAGCCACTTACAAGCAGACCCCCGTCTGAAGAAATATCCATACACAATACATGAAGCTTATGACCGTAGAGTGAAAGAAAGAACTTGAGTGAATCCATATAGAAGACCTGAAAAAATATGGACATAATAAGTATTAGGTCTAATCCAGAGCAGACAGAAATAAGAGCCTTGACATGAACTAAAACACAAATGCATTCAGTAGACTGCAAAAACAATAATGCAACAGAAAAACAAACTGATTTAAAAGTTGCAACAGTGTAATGAAAACCTAGAATTCAAGCTAGACAGAAAATTTGAAAGTTGATTTCAGGATCTTGTCTCAAGTGTCTTTTCCAGGCTGTTCAAATGGTCTAAGCTTGGGAACAAGATATTTTAGGAAGTAGGTTGACTTTTACTAAGGACCCCAAGGGCTAAACCTCAGGTTTCTCTGTTAAGCTTATTAGTGTAACACTTCAACCAGAAAAACCATTGTTTGATTTTGCTTGAGAAGTTCTGGTCTTCTATTATTTTCAGATACTACTTCAATGCGTAATAGTTTTCCTGCTTTCAGCATCACCAACAAATGTAGCTCACACCAACAATGAGCTCTGCGATAAAAGATCAAATGTATCCTTCATCAAGATGAAAGAATAAATGTTAGCACTGCTTGGTCTCCGAAAGGTTTACGTAGTAGTTTTTTGCAGTAATTATTTCTTTGTAGTAGTTATTTGCAGTTTCTCATTCCAGTAATGTTAGGAAACCATGTCCTAGTTTCTAGGGTTAGTTATCTTATCAATATTGTATTTAAACTCTATGTTTATCCCATGAAATCTAAGCAGAAAATTATTCCAGTTTTGAGTACTTTAACTCAAGAGATTGCAGGTTGTAGGAAGAACATCTGATTTCATCTTGCAGTGTCCCATAACTAGATCCATATCAGGGGATCTTAACACTAAAACATTGGGAAATTACTAAGTGTAAAAATGAAAAATGTTTTTTCTATTCCATAAGCATAGAGGTAGCTCGTAAAGCATCCAAAATAAACATATGGTAAATAAGAAGCAATGAGTAAGCCAATGATTAAAACTAAACTCAAAATTGAATGGAAAGATAGATGGTGAACAACGCAATTGCAAAGCCTTAAAAAAATGACACGACAGGCAGCATTTGCTTCTCAAAACATAAGCACCAAATAATGTTTCCACCCACCATCTTCTTCTTTTCTGAAAAGGTAACAACTTGTATATATAGCAAAAATCAGCAGCACCATGGCAGTGCTGGTAAAGAGTAATTACAAACTCCAAAAAAAAAAGGAAGTCAAGAGATTTGCCTATCAGCTCTATAAGGTCCCCTGTATCCATCAGAAGATTCTGTTTCACCAAAGAAAGATGTTTACACCCACCTTCTTAAGGAAACTGAAAAATGTAGTTGACTGTTGTAGTAATATTCCTACCACTGTCAAGGAAATTACTTAAGAAGAGCTTAACTAATAAGTGTTACAGAATACCTTCTTTTTCCGTGTGATGGGTNGGGGGTTGTAAAATGTTACACCAAGATATTTGATCAGATATTTTCACAAATACTTTCATAATGAATACTTCAAAGTCCCAAGAGATGAGAATTTCTAACTTTAAAGCTGTTCTTCAGAAATCAAAACATAAACAAATCAAATAAGTTAGACTGTTACCTTTACTGTGTTATCCAACAAGGCAACAGCAATAAATTTACCATCAGGGCTCGCAGCAACGACTAGAACATCATCATTCATTTTTAAACTCCTAGCAGGAGATGCAGTTAAATGCTTAGACCCCTGTATGTCAATAAATAGAGCCCATCATTATTCACCAGCAGGAATAGGGGTTCTTTTATCCAAGCAGAAACTAGTGCATGTCAAAAAACAAGAGCGTGGTTGTAAGAATGCCAATCCGATTTTATATCAAGGAATTGACGTATTTATATTAGATAAATGAATATTCAGATGAGAACCTCGGTATGCTGATCACTTCCTTTTTTTTTGTGAAGATAGTAACATTAGTCTATACATCCACACTTCCATAGAATTACTAAAGTACAGCAATCAGTTATTCTATGCTACTATTTCTTTTGTTCAAAAGCACTATTATAGCCCCCTTTTTAAATAAGTATGAGAGCACCATTACAGCTGTTGAGCAATTATATTAGTTCATGTGGTTAAGTGTAAATAGTCTTTTCATAGGAATCCAAGGATCCCTCTCCTAAACCATCCAACAGCATGAAATCCCAACATTTGGAATCGGAGTGCAGATAATAGCACTACACTATCAAGAAAGATGGAGGTGCAGAGTAATTTACAGAGAAAGTCAGATTACGCACTTCACCAGCCTTTTGCACCATTTGAAATTCCCAGAACTTAATGTCGTGATCAGCACTGCCAGTGAGAAAACCTGTCCCGTCTGGAGTTAGAGCAATTGACTGAACAGAACCACCATGGGCTTCCACTACTTCCACACAAGTACCACTTTTAACGTCAATAAATTCCAGGGTCCCACCCTTTGTACCAACGACCGCATACTTGTTACCTGGAACAAACAGTCCACAGAGACCATATCCTGAATCAACTGTGCGGAGGCAAGAACCGGTAGTAGGGTTCCATATTTTAATTGCACTGTGACTAGTCGACATCAAAAGAGTGTTATCTGAGCTGAGAGTAACACTTCTGACATCAGCGCGATGTCCCTGAAGCTCAATAGCACTCAATTTAGTAGTTGAACTGCTTTCTATAGCATGAAATTCCAATAAATTATTGTTCAAAGACAAAGCTAAGGTAGCCAGTGAATTCTTTGAAGTAACTGGGGAGAAAGAAATTGAGGAGATCTTCTTTCCAGCCCGTAGGGTCTGATGAAGCTTGAAGATATCCGTGACTGTAATAAAAGGATTGCTGCCTCCTTCGGCTCCAATATCTGTCTCTCCTTTTTCCGTTGCCTCAAGGCCTTCTTTGGCAGCTTTCTTCTCCTTCTTTCTACTGATTCTTCTTTTCGCTTTGCGTTTAGATTCAGACTCATCCAGCACACGGAATATTTCCACTGTCTTCCCTGCAACTTGACATGCCAGCAGGTTTCCAGACTTGTTAAACCTCACTGTTGCAACTCTATCCTTGCTTTGACGCTGAATTTCACCAAATGACTTCAATACTTCCCATTTGTTTTCAGTAGGAAAGTCCTTATTTACATCTGTTTCGCTTTTGTTAGCAATCAATTGCCCATCAGCTAACTCGTGCTTTATAGTGTAAAAACGAAGTTCAGGGTCACCAGAACCGGTGACCAGATATCTTTCCTCGGGGTCAATATCTATGGACCATATTTCAGTATGATGGCCACTTATAATCTGCATGCAATGTTGAGTATCAAGATCCCATATCCTCAAAAACTTGTCTTTGGAAGCCGTTACCAGTTTTTTGCCAGAATCTAAGAAAACAAGATCAGTAACCTGCAACACAGATGGCAATGGAACAAATTAGAAATTCACAAGTAACACATGATGAAGTCGGAAATGAAAGTACGTTATGCCTAGTTTGAAGATAGTATGAACCTGATCACGATGTCCCCGAAGGCGAAACAGGCCAGTCTCACCCACCACATCCCATAAAATAATGTCATTATCTTTGCTTCCTGATGCTAGTAATGATCCAAGCTTGTTGTATCGAAGGGCCGTCACAGCCCCTTTATGCCCATTCAGTGTGGTTTCACATATCCCTTTCTCAGAATCCCAGATTCTAATGCTTCCTTCAGCATAACCACTTGCTATCTGCAATTAACTCCAATTTATCACTACTAAACCATGAAAACAAATCATAAGTTCCACAATCTTTCCTATGAAACAAATCACTATGAGGAAGAAATATATTGAGTCTGACCCAACAAACAGAGCACACCAAGACATTGACCTCGGAACACGTCTTGACATTTTAGCTTTCCTGCTTCCCTACGCCCAAATTATTTTCAATAGCACCTTACATTTTAAGATTCAACTACATCTTAGATGAAAGAGTAGCACCAATGCAGAACCTGTATCACTACAAATAAATCATACAGGAAAAATATTTTTAATAATAGAGAAATCCATTGTTTTCAGTTTAGAAACTCAATGGATAACGTAATCACCCCTCTATGCTTCTTGACTTAATACCAGATTTGGATCTGATGGGCCCATACAATACGTCATGCACTCTATACCACCTTTACTGTAGAACCAAAGCCCTAGGAGTATACAGGAAAAAATACTTATCTGGAAAAAATCATACTTGAAATTATTTTTCCCCATTTACCATACTGAATGATGTATCAGAAATTATCCACAAATCAATCAATCAAATACACCTCAATCCCAGACTAGTTGGGATTGGCTATATGAAACCTTCCGTGTTCATTCTGCCCATTTGGGCCCATTTCATTCCACTACTTAATAAATTCGGAAACACAAAACACACTACTTAATGTAAGTGAAATAGTAACAACCAATAACTCTCAATTAATTGGTATTGCCTTCCACGTGCACCCCTTAAACCATGCGCTTACTATAAGACATAATATGCTTTCTTCCCCACCGCTAGTAAGTTGATGATGGAGTGTTTTCTTTAATTGAGTTATTATCTTAGCTAAATTTCAGGTCATTTGAGATAACTTTATGGTTTTAGGCCTACACCATCCCTTTTTAACACCTATGATGAACAATCATTTACACTACAACAGCACGTCTGTGAAAGACATGACCAAAGAAGAAAAAACAAGCACAGCCTGCCCTCTCTATCTATAAAAGTCATCCTCTATAACAAAATTTCACTATAAAGGCCAGTTTTTTTTGGAACCAATTTTTCATGTTATTTTATATTATATATTCTCTATAACATTATTTAAAAAATATCAATATGCCGTTATAGAGAGGTCTAGCTGTATCAAAAAAAAAAAGCACCATGGCAATGACAAATACAACTGAATTTTAGCAATCGTCTCTAACACTATAAATACACAAGCACAGAAAAATGCAGAAAAAGCAGAGGCTGAAAAAATAAAAAGAAGGAAAGGAAGATTTACTTGGGATGAAGAAGAGGAAGCAATTGATGTAACTGCAAGAGAGGGGCCTTTTGAGTTTGATGAAGGTAAAGGAGCTAGCGTTTTGGTGCAAACACCCTGCCTCACATGCCAAATACCGATTTTCTCTAACGCCGCCGCTAGCAAGTGTTTGCCGGAGCTATCATAGGTGATGTTTGATTCCCCTGATACTATAACCCCAAAAGACGCCGCCGGCTCATACCGGAGATACGCCTTCACCATTGGTTACTGTGTTTCCGTTTTTTGTCACCTGTTTTCAGCAATATGGTGTGGAAGTGGAAGTGGAACTTATCGGAGCTAGGGTTTAGGGTTTAAGCTCTTTCTCGTATTTAAAAATTATTCAATTATATTAATACTTTAGTCAAAAAAATTATATTTTTT
>JACEIK010001381.1:245307-269345 GCA_018107945.1 Datura stramonium
ACATTAAAGCCCGACTAATTTAAATTCGCTTCGAATATGGCCTATTTAAAACGTCAATAACTTCTATTATCAACGAGTAAATATCAAATATTATTGACTATATTGGAGTTTTTAAAATTTTATTTTTTTCATTCGGTGTTTGATACTCGTATTGAAACATGAGTAATTCAAATACACATCGGGTAGGGTGTAGTAAAATATCTATTACTCCTATTATAAACGAGTAAGTATCAAATATTTTTGAATATACTATAGTTTTAAAAACTTTATATTTTTTTAGTTATGATGTTTGTACTCGCATTAAAACATAATTAATTTAAATTTACATCAAATAAGATAAATTTAAGAACATCTATTAATCCGATTATAAACTACTAAACATCAAATATTTTATTGGTTCTCAAAGACTATAAACAATATTTGCTCAATTATTACATGTAATTCTATTTAGTAACATTAATTAGTAACTTCAAATAATTAATAAGTACCTTGTTATAGTGGATTAAATTACTTTTAGCATAAAAAGTTTATGAGTTTTAACACAAAGAAGTCTAAATCGAAATTCTTTTTACATCATATTTTTAGCAGAAGATTTAATTTGAATAGTTGTTTATTTAATCGCATAAATTTAAAATAGTTGATAGATATATAATATATGTATAAATCATATATAACAGGTATATAATTAGTGTATAATTTATATATATCGGCTAGAAAAGGTAAACAACGAATCTGATCGGCTATTTGTGTAAAGGTCCCTATTTAGTACTTCCTCCATTTCAATTTGTATGTCTCTCTTCCTTTTTAGCCCGTTTAAAAAAGAATGTCTCTTTCCTTTTTTTTACAGTTCTTTAATTTTAACTTTCCACATGCACAAGATTAACCGACATTTCGTTACATTCTATATATTTTTAATTTAAGACAACAATTCGTGTCAAGTCAAAATTAGACAGATAAATTGAGATTTTTTGAATTTTCTTTTAATTGTTTTCAATTGAAATTTCAGAGGGTAAGGTAATATAAATATCATATCATTTCTATCAATACTCTAAAGGAATTATACGAGATATTTGGTGTGTATTATAAAAGTTATATCATTAACGTTCAAGTTAATCATCTCGACCGATCGATCGAAATGAAATTGATTAATATGAAATTGCTAAAACACAGGAAAAACGCAGGGAGTACTGAATTAAAATAAGCTTTAACACATGATTGCTATTTTAATAAAATTGCGGGTCAATTAGGCCCACGTGGATAGACGAGAGAAAGAGCTGTTTTGGGGTTTTAGATAATGGCCCAAATCGAGTTTAAGCAAATAGCCTCATGTTGTTTCGATTGTAACCAGAGGATCGAAAATATGGCCAAATTAAAGCCATTTTGAAATCAATTGCTTTTCAATTAGAACCATTCCAAAGTAAAATTGAGGAATTGAACTAATTAAGGCTTCTTAAAGTTGATGAAGTAAAATATCATATAATTAGTTTATTTTGTAAATAATATATTAATTTTTTATGTTGTTGTGTTTGTTAAATTAATTAATTGATTCATAATTCACCAACCCTCAACCAAATTTAATTATTGTACCACACTTAATTAATTAATTAATTAATATTTAATTAATTAGTTTGATTTTTAAAGTTAAGATTTCTACTTTAAACTACTTAACTAATTAATACACAAATAATTAAATCTGTATAAATTTGACCCTCAACTGAACGACCCCTATTACAGAATACAATTCATAAATAATAATCTTTCGATTTTATAGTGAAAAATAACTATTATTGTAAAATTGCAAATTTCATAAATAAAGATTCCACGACAATGTCGTAAAGTTTTATTTGTGAAATTTAAAACTCCAAAACAATGACTATTTTTTAAAAATAAAAACAAAATATTTATCAGCGAACGCTATTTTTATATTATTATACTTTTAATTCATGCTTTTTCAGGTGAATTAATATTATAAAATTAAAAAACCAAAAATAATTATTACTTTAAAAATTATTAAATTAATTTTCTATAATAAGAAAATTATTCAATTTTGTTACTAAACTATCCCTCTTTCCTTTTCTTTTGTTTTTTAATTTCAAGTTATATAAAATTTGCTATATGGCAGACATATCACATGGATCAGACAGAAAAATACCTAAACTAAACTTTTTTGATTTTAGATGTGATGTGAACTATTCATTGAGCCACAAGTATAAATCACAAAAAGTCTAAAGTTTTTAAGTTCTTTTTTGATTTATAAATTACATATAAAATTAAAATAAATAAATAAATTTTATAATAAAATATTTTTAATAATTTTAATTAAATTACATGTTTTTTTTGTTTTTTTAAAATTAAAATTAAAAAAAATAAGATAATTAAACTAAACGGAAAGATTATTATTTTCTACCATATCTGACATGAAATGTATTATATTCCTTATAATAATCATTAATATAGTTGAAGACAACTGTAAAGATTATTTTCCCTAACATGTAGGCCAAAACTAAATATAAACTTTTAATAATTAGCTCAATTTTGTTTCAACCACTTCATGAGTTTTCAACATCATTGTTTTTAGTGAAGAGATGTTCCACTAATTTTTTTTTGCCAATGATGATGTTGTCTTTCCACACAAACTCAATACGTGAATTTAAAATTTGAAGTTTATAAATTTTAAAAATTTTGTTATACATAAATTTTTTAATAAATATATCATTTGAATCAAAATTATTAGATTTTACTAAATTCGTGCTTCTTCTACTAAATTTTATCTCAAAAATTTGGCGTTTAATTAAAATAAAGTATAGTTCTTTTCACAAGGTATGCATATAACCACCCCTACCCCCGACACTCAATCTCACCACTCACGTTTTTATTTAGTAGTTTGATATTTGAAATTCAGTAATGTGACTAATGTAAATTTGTGCGACCTCACCCACTAAAAAGGAATAAAGCACTCCTTTGTCTGAAAGTTTTTCTTTATTTTGAAAAATGAGAGATCTCAATCATCTCGTCACATATGAACTGATTCAATATTTTAGCATTGGATTCATCAAACCCAATGCACTTTCGAGTAGGCTACTGAGCTTGGAGTACGGGTTCGGCCCGAATCAGTAATTTTGTTCAAATCATGTATTTTTTTTAAGAAATTTATTAAATATGTTTAAGTATTAAGTTTAGAATCCAGTTGATAACATTTAAAATGATCGTTCTAGAATTCAAGCTCATAAAAGTAAAATTCTAACTTAGCCTCTGGAATGCGCTCTAGTGGTACACTATTACGATACCGCTCAACAACACCTACAAATATAATTAATTCAGGCTAAGCTTAACTAAAAATAGGAAAAACATGAAAGCTCAAGGCCTTAGTTGGAGACAACAATGTTGATATCATAAGAAGAAAAGAATAAAGAGAGAGAATAATCCTATTGTTATTATTTTGAATATTTGTATTAGAGTCTCGATAATTTAGATTGTGCAGCAAACTTATTTAAGGAAAGTATTTCTAAATATTTCATATCTAAACTTAAATCCGAGACATCTAATTAAAAGTGAAAGAACCCTATCTATTCCAACACAACTTACATTGCTTAATCGAAATAAGAGTTATAGTTAGGTAGGTGCTACCTAAGAAAAAAAAAGGTACAATTGTTTTCACTTGAAATAAATATTTGGAAGATTTGATGAGTGAAATATTATTGATATAATAATTTAATATACTTCTCAAATAAAAAATTATTATAATTTTTATTTAATTGCGATATTCAAAATTTATTAGCCTGACTTATTTGATAATATTTAATTTTTGATATTCAACGCTATTATGGAACTTATTTGATAATATTTAATTTTTTGATATTAAAATTTATTAGCGACTTATTTGATAATATTTCACTTTTTGATAGACACACTAAAAAATAAAATACTTTTTATTAAATTATGTATTTAATTTAAATGATATCTAATAAAACAATAAGAAGTTAATCAGTATCAATAGGTCAAATTAAAAGCCAAACTAGGTTGTCGACTTTGTGGCCACCTTTTTGGAGTCAACAACTAGTTGGTGAGTTTGACTATTTTTGTCAACTCCTAAGGCTTATATTTTTCAAAATGGACAAATTTTCTGTAGTGGCGATTAAATCGATAATGATATATGGGGTAAAATATTGGCCAATCAAGAACATTCGTGTTCAAAAGATGAATATAGAGGAAATGAGAATGCATGCTCAGATGAATATATGGGCAGAGAGATATATGATGAAACGAGTTATATGAGACACTGTAGAGTGACATGGCAAAAAAAAAAAATGAGCTAGGAAGCAAAGTTGAGATGATGATTTGGCCATGTGAAGAGAAAGGAGCGATGGATATGCCGATATATAAGGAGGTGTGAGATGTTAGGAGTTACGAGAGGTAGAGGTATGTCGAAGAAGAACTGAGAGAGATGATTAGACATGACACAGTTTACTGAGAATATGACCCTAGATAGAATGGGGTAGAGGTCGAGGATCAAACTTGGTAGGTAACTGAATGTTGTCGCACTTTATATAGGAGGCGGGGGAATAGCCTCCTCTCTTGTTCTCCTTATTAGTAGCTAAATCACGTAGTTGCCTTTTCTTTTCTATGTGTATTACTATATGTTGTTTCATTTATTTTGTGTTACTTGCTATTTTATCGTTATATTTTCTTACTATCATGCTTCGAATGCTTTTCTTGTTTGTGAATAAAGAATCTATTAAGAATTAACAATCTTTCCACAAAAATAAAGATTAAATTTATATACATACGTACGATATAATTATTCTGACGGAAAAGGTTCTAATAAACCTATCGCCCCTTAGCTCAGTCTCCAATATAAAACCCACGATCGCTTTTAATTAAAATAACTTTTTTATCCTTCACTTAAATAATTCTAAGTTGACATATTTTTATTTTATCTAATAAAATCAAGATTTTGCATCAACTTTCATCATGCAAAAAGTAGCCACTGGCCAGTATATAGACTTTATTATGGAGGGAGTCAATATAATAAGGAAAACTTTATGGCTAATTAATTAGTGATACACACAGACTCAGCCCTCTAGAAAGCTACTAATAGAGAATATACAACTTAATTTAATAGTAGTACTTACTTTATGGCTAATTATCTAGATTTAGCCTTTTTAGAAATGCACCACGCCAAAAGATAAAGATAGCGGAAACGAGAATGTTTAGATGGATGTGTGAACATGTTATAGGAGGTTATATGGTATAAGATTAGAGTGATCTGTACTTGGATAAGATGAGAAAGCGAAATCAAGATAGTTTAGATATGTATGAAAAATAGAAACGCAGATGCACCAATGAGTAGGTGTGGGAGGTTGGCTATAGTAAGTTTAAGAGGCAGAAAATAGGGTTGAAGAAGAATTAAAGGAAGGTATTAGACAAAACATGACACATCTTCAGATTGCTTAAGGACATGACTATAAATAAAAAAATATAAAAATCGTGAATATAAGAGTAGAAAAATAATATATAGCTAAGCATTAGAACATTAATTAATATACGTGTAGCATCTTATTCTTCTAATTTAAATTATTATATGTTATTTCATTATTATCATAATGAAATTTTTTTAAAAATATGAAAGAGAACAAAACGAAAATCAAACAAAAGATGTGTCCTTTTTAATTTAGCCACAAGAGTTTTAAATTTGGCGGAGGAAATGTAAATGGTCCCTTGTGTTTTAGGATATATCTAATGTAATCGTTTATATATAATTTTGAGCGTTTTTGGTCCTTTGAGGTTTACTTTCAATCTCCGTCAAATATTTATTAAGTATTGGTTGTTAGATTTTTATTGAGCCGAGTGTCTGCTCTTCAAATCTCACTTGTGAGATTACACTGATTTATTGTTATTATACTGGATGATAGATTTAATAAGAATAATGAAAAAAAAAAAACAAAAATTGCACCAAAAACAAGAAATAGACTAAAAATAGTAGAAAAATATGAAAATTGCACATCTAAATATTATTCTTGCTTATAGAAAAAAATAAAAAAAACTCTTGATAACTTTCTGATAAATCTAAACCACAAAATTTATTAAATATTAAAAAATTAAAAAAGGAAATAATGATGTGATTATTTAAAAGTTGAAAATTTTAAAATTTTATATTTTTTTTGTTTTTTTAATGTTTTTATTTTATGTAAGATAATAAAAATATTATTTTCAATAAATATCTCATTATAAGAGCACAAAATGCCAAAGGGAAAAAAAAACTACAAAAAACTTGAGAAATTAATTAGGGATTATTTAATGGAGGTGGAAATTAAATGGGCGGCCATGGCTGCTATTAAAAGACAAGTTAGGGTACAATATTAGAGCTAGAAAATTTGAAAGTCATTTTCATTCAAATTATAAAATTTGAAAATTTAACTCATTGTTATATATAAAAATATATTTTCTTGACCAAAGCTTCAATCAACGATAATAATAATTCAGTGTAATCCCACAAAATCGGGATTTGAGAGGATAAAATGTACGCTAACATTACCTCCACCTCGGAGATAGAGAAATTGTTCACGGTAGACCTCGACTTATAGAAAAATAGTCCTCGAAAAAATAATAGCGGTACAAGCGGCAACATGCTATAACGAAACAGCAACTAGTAACAACATCAAACTAACTGCGGTCAGTGGCTTAAGATACGAGTAATAACCATTACTAACAAACATCGAGCCAGAAATTATAAGGGCGGAAAACATTGCAACTACTGCTCTCTTAGACTTTAATCTAAAATTTTCAATAAAATTTATTGATAAATTTGAAATATATCCAACCTTTAATCTATATTTCAGAAAAGGTCCACTAAAAATGTATGGTGGTGAATATAATGAAGTGGTATATATTCAAAGTAAGGATGATAATATATTCAGAAATTTCCAATTTCCTTATTTACATTATTCTTTGTTGGTTTAATTGGAAAATAAGTTATTTCAGAATTAATCATTTTAAGATAAATTGTTACTTTTAATATAAAATAAAAATAATAGTATAATTTTAAAATAAAAATATCTAAAATCGTGTTTTAATTAAATATAAAATATCATTTCGAAAATTAATCTCAAAATAATTATTTGTTAATTAAAAAATCATAAAATTAAAAAACAAAAAAAACCAAAATAAATAAAATATTAAATTCAATTAAATTCGGATATGTATTATATGAATTCTTTTTGAAGCGATACTTTTATCATTAATTTTTTTTTATTCTCATAAATTTAAACTTGATATTTAATTAAAAATAAATTTTTTTTATTGAAATTATTCCATCACAACTCGTATCGATTCTAATGATTGGTCTATTAATTACTTGTCCCATTATATATTCACATAGTATTACAATATACCTAATAATTGCTTTAACGTATTCCCCCTACACAAGCATTAGCAACTACTACTTATCTAAAGGGAATATAGCATCCTGATGCATTAATTAATTTCATTTGTTTTTATGTTTTCATGCAGGAGGAGAGAGTGTTGTTTACGGGTTGATTGAAATTATTAAATTTTTTATTTTAAATTATATATTTTTTAAGTTATAAAATCATGGAGAACACTTATCCTAGTTATTTAAATAAAAATTTTGAATCGGATGTCTATTGTTTTTGTCATGGCCATATGAGTCATTTTAAGTGAAGGATGATTCAGTACATATTTTTCGTTGAAAAATTATTTTAAGTGTGCGAATGTATATATAATTTTGCACATTCATAACACAGCCAACAAAAAAATATGCACATTCTTTGTCAAATTTCAGGATAAATTAAGTAATTAGAATGAACTTGTATATAATATAAATAACACGTAAACAAATAAAATTGATGTATCTCATGATATGCAAGCTTTCTTTCTCGTAATTTTCTATTGTGTGAACCCAAATAATTGCAATTTAAATTTATTTATTTTTCACCTAATTTTTTTCTTTAAATTTTAATTTTAAACTCAGACATAATAGGAACCACAAAATTATTAAATAAGACATCTTAATCATTACTTCCGAATTAAATTATTCTTATCATAATAAATTACAAAATATTCCATGCAATTGCAATTTCTTAATAAATTAATTATTGTTTCATATATATATATATATATATATATTATGTGTGTGTGTCTGTTTCCACCATCCAATTTACTAGGTATTTTTTTTATCCACAACAAAACCTCAGCCATGTATTTTGTCCCAAGCTTTCCAATTTGCACAAATGGATGATGGATTAATTAATATAAAAAGTTGACTAGTTATTATGGGTTCATTTACATATTTAAATTCGAATTTATCAAAAATAATTTAAAAGTGCATACAAATAAATTGTAATGATTAAAAATTATTAAATATTTTATTTTTTCATACCTTACTTATAAAATTATATTGAATATATTATTATTATTATTCGTATTTAAAATAATGTAATAGTATGATTTTTAAAAATATTGGACTTATTCGTCTCATACAAAATACTATTATTGTGTTTATAGAATATTAAATTGATGATAAAATATGTACTTGCTGTTGGCCGGCTAATTTAAGGAAAATAATTTCCTGAATTAAGTAATTTATTATTGAAACAATAAATAAATAAATAATACATATGAATCTTGGTAACAAGAAAATAAACTTTTTGTTTTTCACTGCTATCCGATATCTATTTTGAAATTTTACTAATTTAAATTTATGCTAAAATTTTATTTTAAGTGTTTTATTTTTTTTATTTTTTTTAGTTTTTATATTTAAAATTTGAATTCGAGATCACTGTAGAGTTGTTATGTGGCCCTTTATTAGTTGTTAATAGAATATATTTAGCTTTATTAGTTGTTAATAGAATATATTTAGGTAAGCATCATGTTTTACCTGTCCAATGGATACACCTAACTAACTAGTCATGTCTTATTTTCACAAGTGTTTTTTTTTCCTTTTTAGAAAAAAAAAAGATAACTACCCCTAATGATGAAATTCCAATTGTCTATATTTATTGGACCCACTATTAACAAAGTCTAACCTTTTTTTCTCACTCGATATCTGATATTTGAATTAAGACTCGATTAAATTATGATTAGGACGTCATAGAATCAATTTCTGGGGATAACACTTCCATTTTTTTATTCCCAGAGACTCGAACACGTGATCTTTGATTAATGATAGAAAAATTGCAACCATCTCGCCACAAACCATGTCGCCACAACCCACGTCGATATTGAAATTTATTTTTATAAAATAATGTTAGAATACATCTAAATCAAGTGCCTATCCAAAAGACAAAGAACCTTTTTTTAATACCTTAATTTTTACTAGTATTTTTTTTAATGCAAATGTGGGGTCTTAATGTCATTTCAACAGCCATAATTAGGCAGGTTAAGTTTAAAATATTTTGGTTGCCTAATGGGCTGTTCCTATGAAAAAAAAAAGTAGATTAGTAGAATTTAGATAGTGACATGGTTTAATTCTTTATTAATTAAATTAAAGAAAGATATATTAATTCAACTAGTCGTTATAAAAAATACTAATTATTTAGGTAAGTGAGAAATTTAACATTATGTTGCTCGAATTCTTTAAAGATGTGAATGGGTACGTGTCAAATTCTTCAAAAATAGTATATGTTTGGAGAATTCAATATGAATTCGATGATATTTTTAAAAAGGCCGAACAATATAGATTTTCGGTGTTTGCAAATTGCAACACACATAAAGGCTAAACCTAATTAGAAATCTAAGTGTACTTTACTAGGAGTTCCCATTTTGGTTTAGTCCAAATTAGTGGACTTCTAATAGGATTTAAAGTCATTTATTATTTGTCAACGACTCAATGTAGAAAGTTGACAAATATGGATCCCGGTGAGAAGGTGTGAGATCCTTTCATCCTTTATTAGAGGTCTCATGTTCGAGTCCCCATAAAAATTGAGATAGATGCGTAGAGGGCTACACAGCCGGTTGGATAGTTTTAAGCTTCACTTCACTGAGCGCTTAGCTGACTAGCCGGACACGAGCAGTTTGAGGGATGAGCTGGGGCTTTGTGGAGCCAAATAGCCGAGTCGTCATTTAAGGTGTCTCGTGAAATTTGTTAAGGTACGGAAACCAAAAAAGACTTTTTTGCAAGGGCATAAGTGTCTTTATACATCCTTCTTGGTGGTGTATGTATCAAGCTTGAAAATGACACGCTATTTTTATATCTTAGATTTCACAACTAGTATTTTATAAGTTTTTTTAAAAAAAAAAATCATATCGTAATCTAATCGTTTTCTTGAAAAGATATTAACATTTTTTTTAAAAATTTTATAGAGGTGAAAAACCCAGAAGGCCTTTTGTATAATTTGTTGAATTCGTACACTATACTTTTTATTCTACTTGGGATTCGTCCCATTTTTCTCCAATTTTTCATATCATTTTTCGTCAGACTTATTCTCTTCTCGAGTTTTGACAGGAAAAAAAAGTTCAACAGAATTCATCAAAAAAAGGCAAAAATCAGCAAGTGTGAAGCTGAAAGGTGATTTTTTTTTTGGGGTTCTTTTTCAACTTCCCTTTTGAGTTCTCCTTTTCTTGCTTTATGACTTTGTTTTGTATGGTTATTGTTTATTTGACATGAAATATAATGCAGATTTTTTGGTGGAGTTTATGGTTTCAGGGAGTTTAAAGTTTGCTTCTTTTTTATCTTCTTGGAAATGTTTTTTTTTTCTTCCAACTATTTCTGTTGGTGTTTGTGGTGAAGACTTGAAGTCAACACGTTTTTACAGTTTGTGGAGAAGGAAAGAAAGATGGGTTTAATCAGAACTATATGAAATATTTTTGTATGATGTGTTTGTTTCATTTTTCTCATTCTAAGTTGGATTTTTTTGTGTATAAAGGGTGTGGTTTTGTGATGTGAGATTCTTTTTCAATTGTGTAGCAGCTGTATTCAGGAGCTGAGCTGAGAATGAGAAGAGAATTGAAATGAGTTTGCTAAAAAGATTTGATCTTTTTTGCCAATAAATGCTAAAAAGACAAAATGGGCATGTAGAGAAAATGGTTTGAGCCTATGATTCTAATATATAAAATGATTATTTATGAACCAAATAACTTTATCATGGTGTTCTTAACCTTGAATGGTAGGATACTTGTAGAGGCAGAACCATAATTTGAAGCTTATGGGTTTAGGATTCTAGTCCTTCTTAAGTTAGCGGGTTCTAAATTTGTATATATTCAATAGACTTCTTAAGACAAATATAAGGTATTGATCAAAGCTACTGGTTCGGCTGAATCTGTAACCGAAAGTCTAAAAGTCTAGCTCCAGCTCTGGATACTTGTATTGAATGTTTTCAGTTAGTACAATGTTAATAGGTTATCATCGAAACACAGTTTTAAGAGATTTCATGGTGTTGGAAAATGCTTACTCTTCTTGCTTTCATGATTGAAATCACTATGATTCGACCTTACCCATTTCTTGGTGAAATATTCCTATTACCATCTTTCTTTTGGCACTTCATAGGATTGATTGGGACCTTCAGGGTTATTATATCTTGGATAACATCAGCAGAGTCTAAGACTTATCGGCATTTCAATATTCTTTCACCATCACCTATTTCATCTCGTGTGTGCTTGTGCTTTTGTCACTGAGGAGGGAAGGAGATCATAGGGGGAGGATAGAGTGTTTTGTATATGAAGTAAACGATAATCTTTATTCTAATAGGAGATCTGGCTCATTAAATTTTCTTTGGAGTTTATATAGTTGATTAAGTAATATAAGAAGGCAAACATGCAGTTCGTGTTACTTAAGATTATGAACAATTATTGCATATATAGATGATATTAGAGAGTTCTAGAATGTCGTCTCAACTCTCAACATTAGGGAAATATTCTTCGCTTGTAGTTAGAGAACTTGTCTTCCGGAAACAGCCTCTCTACCTCCAAGAGGTAGGGGTAAGGTCTGCGTACATCTCTACCCTCCCCAGACCCCACTTTGCGAGATTTCGCTAGGTATGTTGTTGTTGTTGTTAGTTAACTTCTGTAGATTGATTTTACGACGAGTAGGTGTTAATTGTCCTGCTTTTCTATTTTCAGGTCAAATCAGGGGAATTTTTTAAAGGCGGATGTGTGCTTTAGCTTGTCTGAAAATCTTGGCCCCTTCCTATCCAGTATAAACTTGAAACTTTCCGGAATTATGCATGTCTGTTCTTGGGGCCAATGCCGACAATATCGAAAGAACGATTACTTTCTCAGATAGGACAAAGTCACTTGATTCTTCATTAATTCATGAAAATAACGAGATTACCAAATTGACAAATGGTGAAGTTTGTCTTACTTCTGAAACCACCAACTTCAGAGTTGGGGAGCTCTTATTACCAAATGGGGAATCCTATTCTGGGTCCCTGCTGGGAAACATACCCGAAGGTTCCGGAAAGTATAGGTGGTCTGATGGTTGTCGGTATGAGGGTGAGTGGAGACATGGGATAACGCATGGGCATGGGAAACTAGAATTTCCTTCTGGTGCTGTTTATGATGGTGAGTTTTCAGGCGGTTATATGCATGGTGAGGGGACGTATATTGGACCTGATAAAGTGACCTATAGGGGACGCTGGCGGTTGAATCTTAAACATGGTTTAGGATATCAAATGTATCCAAATGGAGATATTTTTGAAGGGTCCTGGATTCAGGGAACCCCTGAAGGACCAGGTAAGTATACATGGGCTAATGGGAATGTCTACTTTGGAAACATGAAAGGAGGGAAAATATCAGGAAAAGGAACTCTCACTTGGATTAATGGGGATTCATATGAAGGGAGCTGGTTGAATGACGCAATGCATGGCGTCGGTATGTATACATGGAGTGATGGTAGCTGTTATATTGGTACATGGACACATAGTCTAAAGGATGGAAAAGGAACATTTTATCCTAGTGGTAGCAAGCTAACGGCTGGTCAAGAATTGTACCTTAATGCTTTGAGAAAACGAGGATTACTGCCAGATTTGAGAAAACAAAATCAAGTCTCCCATATCCATCATGCTGCTTCAGTTGATATAGGAAATGTCAAAGTAAGTGGTAACCAAGTATCATATAAACATTCATATGATAAGCTTCCAGAGAGAAACCTGTTAAATTTCGAGCAGTCACGGCCTACGAATGTTTCTCTTGAAAGACGATGGAGTCTTGAAGTAGCCATTGAAAAAGTTATTGGACGTGATTTAGATGGAGACATGGAGGATGATATGAGTGCTCCAATTTTGGAACGAGAGTACATGCAAGGCATCCTAATCAGTGAGGTTGTCTTAAATGATCGTTTTTCACCATCATCAAGAAGAGCCAGAAGGAGGCAAAGGAAACTTGTCAAGGAGTTAAAGAGACCAGGTGAAGCAATCATAAAGGGTCACAGGAGTTATGATTTAATGCTCAGTCTGCAGCTTGGGATCAGGTGTGCTACTTGTGACTACTGGAGACTTCATAGCTCACTTTTCTTGGAATATGTTTCACTTGTTCTTTTTCCTCCATCTTCTTTACAGATTATCTCACTTATGCTCGTCTTTCTTGGGTCTAAAGTTTTTCATTGATTCACTTGGTTCCTTGAACTGTATATTGTGTTATTATTATTATATAGATCTTTCATACTATTTTGCTAGATGCATTTACCAAGCTGCTTTAGGTACCCGTTGTTTTCTCTAGATAATATAAACAAAGAAAGAAGTGTGGAGAAGGGATTACATCTTTGTCTAATAATCCGTGTTGGTTGAGTTTTTATGTGCATATAGAAGAATAGTATAAGTTTTTCCTACGAGTCTTACTTTTCTTTGTGTCAGCATGCATAGAGTGAGGACTAGAATGTCACTGAATATCATCAGGAGTCGAAGGAAGTTACCCACTTCCAGATATCGTCTATTTGAGAACTACCCACTTCCAGATATCATCTATTTGAGAACTTTGATTTGTATGTACTTGTTCAAAGTTTTATGGTACCAATAGTTATGTGTATATGAATGCATGCAAAGGAAAAAAACATGAAACATCAATTGGATAATTTTCGTTCTTCTTGATGGCCATTCAGATGGAAGTTTACAAAGTAGTCTTTGACTTTCGAAGGGAGGAAAAAGTTAAAATAATCAAAACTGAACTTGGCAAGTATTCTGGTGTTTTCTATCCTAGCTGTTCTTTTGTATTATAGATTTAGAGCTGCCGTACTAACAATTACCAAATATGTCATCGGGTTTTCAGAAGCACTACATAGGCAGATAATCAATGACATAAACAAAGGGGAACTGTTATAGATAAAGGTAAATCTGAAGTTAGAAAATCCCTGAATCAAGTTGAGTTAGTATCAAGCTTATTATCTTACATAACCTACTTTGAAATTTATCTTCAATTACTCCTGAAGTGGGTATAGCATTAGATGAGGAACTTGCGTGCAAATATGAATTCTTTTTTTTTACATGAAATTAACCACTGAGATGGTTTTAATTTTCTTCTCCCCATCCCTGCCCCTCCAAGACTCTGAGGTTGCAATAGAGGCTGTTCTACTATCCACTAAATATTTATCTTTGGATGTAAAAAGATACTCCTGCCGTGCACAGATAAATTCCTGGATATTTAATTGGATGTATCATAGCTAGTTGGTCATTGTTCCTTCTTTGAAGACAGGCAATCATTTGTAGCACAATTTTATTTGCTCCTTTTTATCATATATCAAATGCGTGACAAGTTGAAATCTGACCAGATATACTGTGGGGAAAATTACCCCTATACAAAGACGAGAAATACGGGCTTCAGATTTTGGCCGGCGTGCTAGCTTTTGGATGGATTTTCCTAAAGAAGGATCGCAATTGACACCTACACATCAGTCTGAGGATTTCAAGTGGAAAGATTATTGCCCAATGGTCTTCAGGTTGGTGGTTTGCAATCTTTATCTAACAACGGTTGAAAAACTCTAAACAGCTCTAGAATTTATCGGTGTAAGATGCATGCACATTGGATATTTTATTTGGGTAGATGTGGTTTTCAAATGAGATTCATTATTCATGTTCTTTTTGTACTTCTATTTATTTATTAATTTTCCTAAGATATCTCTATTGCATGTCAGATGAGTGAATGTAGCTTATTTTGTAGCAATAGATGTTCTTCTGGTGAATTAATATATTAGATCTCCCAACCGACTTTATAGTTTGTACATAGGATGTACATCTGTAAATAGTGGCTGTATCTTCTTTAACCTCTCAGTTCTGACTCTTCTTTTCTATTTATAAAGAGGAAAACACACTAGTTCCCTTGGTGGACTGGTTGAAGGAAAACGGATTCTCACTATTGGTAATTTCATTGATGTTGATTATTCTTTGATGTGCCACAGGGAAGAGGTAGTATCTTTGAGTTTAGACTTTTCCCATTCAGAGGAACACCTTCACCAACTGTGCTTGTCCTTATCCTAGGTGCTATTTCTCGGTGTTTTCTCAGGCATCCAAACTAACTTATTAGCATTCTGGATATGCTAGACAAGCATAGAAACTGAAATGGGGTTCCATATTGTTATCTTCTTTGCTGAATCTATATAATTAGGACCTCTATATGGTTTTATTCCGTTTATCGTATTTGAGATTTTGTGGAGGCTGGTTTTGCAGCTTGTGGAGGTGACTAGTGTGGCATGCCTGACCAAATCAGCTCGTGTCCCTTCTGTAGATGCTTTTCTTGTTGAAGTAGAGTAGCTTCCTTGTGTCCCTGCATAGATGCTTTTCCTTGTTACTATGTATTATTAAAAGTCCAAACTAGCTTGTTAGGCTTTTTGATTTGCTACATACATGTGTAGGAACTAAAATGAGTTTATGTTCTTGTAGGAATCTGAGGGAGATGTTTAAGATTGATGCTGCTGATTATATGATGTCAATTTGTGGAAATGATGCCCTTAGAGAGCTTTCTTCCCCTGGAAAGAGTGGCAGTGTATTTTTCCTGTCTCAAGATGATCGTTTCATGATTAAGACATTACGTAAATCTGAAGTTACGGTGTGTAATCTTAAACTGATCGCCGTCACAAATCACTTTTATCAGTTTTTAAAATCTGTCTATCTGGGAAAATAGAAAATAAAAAACCACATAAGACAATAAGTTGGAAAAGGAGTGAAATGTTAGGAAGTCGTGTTCTTTTTTTTTTTTTGATGAAGGTAAATATCATCAAAGGCATCCAGGGAATTAGGAAGTCATGGTTTTTGGAGAAGGAAAAGAGAATTTCAGATGTCCCATGCTCTCTTGTGGACAGTGTGCTGTTTTGGGTTATGTGATTGACAATGACAGTTTTTGGCTATCTTGGTTGATTCGGTGTAATTGGTTCGCTATCACCTAGATTTTATGGTTAGAAGATAGCACAATATCCTCTCAGGCAACACTTAGGATGGATATACATAGCCCTTCTGGGACACAAGTGATCTTCTGCACTTGGTTTTTGTCCACAGCGGTGCTACATAAATTATGATCTTTTGCATAATTTTTGCATGTGAAAAAAATAGAAGCAGATAGGGCTATTTAAAGTACTTTCTCATGCCTCATATTACCTGGCTCAATACTCAGCTGAAAGTTCTTCTTCCACATACCCCTTGAAATATTTCTGACCTGTTGAGTGCTTGGCATTCATTCCAGTTGGATTTCCCCCCTTATAGTTGTAAGGCTCCATACTTATGAACAAAAGCAAAATTAGGATTTTTAGTTTATGGGTTCTGGATCACTATATTTTTGTTTACTGGGTTCTACATATATTATTTATACATATGAAATGAACTTTTTCAATACAAATACAGAGTTTGAGCCAAAGCTGTTGGGTTTTGCTGAACCCGCAGCAAAAGGTGTGTATCTGCTCCTGCTTATGAAAACAGCTCATTTTTTTACGTCAGCTAGATTGGGAAGATCCTATGCAGATGTGTCTTTTAAAACTTTGCCTGTATCTGTTTTATTGGAGTTTCTCTTACATTTTAGTTAGGTATGAAATGAGAGCATCATGATCATTGATCTCACATATAGGTTTTGCTGCGGATGCTTCCGAATTATCATCTCCATGTCAGGACACATGAGAATACTCTCATCACTAAATTTTTTGGACTTCACAGGATAAAACCTTCCAGTGGTCAAAAGGTAATATGCTTGTAGATTTTAATCTCACATGTAATAAAAGTGAATTTGTATTATTTCTATATACTTTTATTAATATTGCGTTAAAAAATGAAGTAAAATAATTAGAAAACTTTTATCATATTGCAACTTGCAAAAGCTTTGCAGATTCTAATAGCTCTACAATCTTTTGAAAGAAAATTTGATATGGTAGATTCCACTTGCCAAATTTTTCCCGCCTAGGAGTGAACAGTGGAACTTGCCCACTTTGCTCTTGTTGTGACTTGAACTTCTAACCTCTTGGTTGGATGTGGAGCACTCTTGCCACTGGAACAACCTCACCTGTTATGCACTACAATTCATATAGGTTTAGAGAGAATTGGTTCCAAAGATTATATTGAATGTTATCCCACTTACGTAGATTTAGTTTGACCCACGTGGTTATACGAATAAAATCTTTTAATAATTATTATAGTGAGTCTGATTTAGGAAAAAGTAAAATAGTGAGAGGATGTCAAATCAAGTATGTAATAGCATAAAATAGTACTCCAACCGTCCCAATTTATGTGGCACTGTTTGATTGGTTACGGAGTTTAAGGAAGAAAAAACTTTTGAAATTTGTGGTCTAAAACAAGCCTTAGACATTTGTGTGGCTATTAATCTTCTCATTGAGGGTAAAGTGGAAATTTTATAGTTAAATTGTTTCTATATTATAGAAAATGAAATTCTTTTTGAGACAGACTAAAAAGAAAAGTGTGCCACATAATTTGGGACAGAAGGAGTATTGGTTTGCTTTAATGTAAATTGTTTGAGGAAAATATTTCATCCAAGGAAAGGGTTGAAATGGACCATAGAAGACTAGGCTTCAAATCCCAACAGAGACAAAAGAAAAAAAGCTAGGAAATTTCTTCCCATTTGTCTAATCGACAGTGAACAAAGTTATCCGGTACTTGTATTGTAAGAGTTAACAACTATTCGGTAGATTAAAGGAGTGTGCACAATGTAGCTCAAACATCATGGGATCAAGCTTTTTGGAATTAACGAAAAGGAAAGAAGGGCAGGTTTATTTGGACGGAGGGAGGACCATCTAATGATAATGGAAAGCATTTCAAGATGAACTTTTTAAACAAGATATATCAGAATCTTGCTACACCAGAGTGGAATGGGAGTGATATATCAGAATCTTGCTACCCCAGAGTGGGAATTAAAATTAAATGGTTGGGGTGGGTGGTGGGTGGTGGAGTACTTTGTCAAGTAAAACTGTAAAAGTATTGTTTTTCTCCGATGGAGGCAAACAAGTCTAACATGCACCCGTGTTCTTCATTAGTTGGTCCATTCTCCAAACCACATCAGACACTTCTATATACATTCATGATGTTGTTTAAAGAAACTTTTGGAGAAGATAAAGTCTCTTCTATATTCATAATGGCTAATGATTTTGTGACCTTTTTGCAGTTCCGCTTTGTAGTAATGGGAAATGTGTTCTGTACGGAGTTGAGAATCCACCGAAGATTTGATCTTAAAGGTTCTTCACTAGGACGATCTGCAGACAAGGTTGAAATTGATGAGAACACAATACTTAAGGATCTAGATTTGAACTATTGCTTTTATCTAGAGCCTTCTTGGCGCGAAGCTTTATTGAGGTGAGTGAATTTTTTCTTATGAAGTTTATTAAGGTGAGTGATTTTTAGTTAAATATTCCTCATTTTCTCCAATGTACATACATTTTTGACTTTTCAGTTGCTGTTCTAACTTAAGAGTGTAGTAATATCCAAGGTTTACCAGCCACTATGTAACGCAGATAGTCTATAAAACTTCTTGTTGTATTTTCTTATGGTAGGACTTGTTATTTATTTTTTAGTTTTTATTTTTAAATCTTTTGGAATGCTCTGAATGTGACCCTTAAGTTTGTCTGCACTTTTGGCTTTCAGCATTTGATTCAAAACTATCTATGCATAATTAGTTGTCTTATGATACAAATCTCGCCTAAAAGTGCTAAACTGAGCAAAGTAGCATTATTTTCCTTTACATTACTCACCAACTATCAGAATGATATTGTTGAACCCCTTCAATGGACATAGGCATGTTTTACAATAAAGAGAACAAGTACAACAAATGGAAATCTTTTTCTTCTACTCTTTTTTTGCTTTTTGGATGGGTGCAGAGGGAGATCATCTCAGTGGTTTCTTTTCTTGAGGTGAAGGGGAATTTGACCTTTCATGTGATGCTTAGCTAGTTAACCAAGGGCTTTTGTAAATTACCAGTTAGTTAATAAGTTTACCTTGTTGGTTAATATAGTCAATGTCCTTGAGTTAACATTTCTTTGTCCAGTGTAGTCACATTCTTTTCTCCAATTACGCTTGACTCATTGTAATGGTCTGGTGGAAGGTCCGGCTACAATCATACCATGCACTTGAAAAGAATGGTTGTTCTTCTTGTTCTATTTCTCTCTTCGTTTTTGGTTGGTAGGAGGAACTTCAAGTCTTTTTCACCAAATTTCATAAGATATAACACAGTTTAAAGTTGTTAGTATATAGATACATTTGTCTTTTGCACCAGAATCTTTCGTTTGGGCAGTTGAAAGGAATCTCACCATCTCTTAAAGGACTCTCATGTGATGTCACTGACCATCAAATGTAAAAGAGTAAGGTCCGCGACATCACCCTAGAGTTATTTAAGAATCCATTCAAATTGCTGAGGTAATTAATAGCGAGCTACCAAACAATCATGTCAAATCCGGAGACAGAAGATTTGACAGTATATTTAAGCAGCTTGTCTTTTCTTTGTAGCTAAATGGTATAGTAAATTTATGATTACCTAAAGATCTTGCAGAAGAAACATTTTTTCAACTTAAAATTAGACACCATGAAAGAGTAAACACTTCTCATGTAGGCACCTTCTTAAGCATCTGTTCCTATTTGTAGACAGTAAATCTGGTCTTGAATAAAGTTGGCCTTATATTTCATGGAAAATCTTACATTCTTTTTGTTTACTTTTTCAATATTTGGAGGACAAGGATCAAGGTAGAAGGCTAATAGGTAGCAATGTGTTGTCTTGCTTTCCGTTCTTATTGATAGTCGTATTGCTCATGTAGTTTCTTGTCCTCCGATTTCTGTTGCTATCTGTTGTTTGTTGTACCTCGATTATCGTATTTTTGTGCTGTACTTTCTGTTCTGTTACTATCTGTTGCTTTTGTTATCATCTATTGTTTCTTGTACTTTAATTCTTTTTCTGGGACTGCTTTGGACTGTTTTTTCTGGAGCCTAGGGTCAATCAGAAACAACCTCTCTACCTCTGAGGTAGGGGTAAGGTCAGCTTATAATCTATCCCAAGACCCCACTCTGTGGGGCTACACTTGGTATGTTATTGTTGTACTTTTCAATTTTGTCTTGACATCCCTTTGTTTGTACAGGCAGATCGAAATTGACAGTAAATTTTTGGAGGAACAAAACATTATGGATTACAGCCTCTTGTTAGGTGTTCATTATAGAGCACCTCAACACCTGCAATCTCTCATCTCGTGCAGTGGACGCACCACAACAGATGGATTAGAAATTGTTGATGAAGAAGGTTTGTCTCTGAACACAAAAAATAACCTTTTGCAGCTGAATTTTTACCTGAACTACTTATTTAAGGCTTCCGCTGGGACAAAAGAAAGTAGGACCTGATAGCTGGTGTCCTTTTCAGTTTACCGCAGGTTCATAATATAGTCAAATTTCTTCATATATCTGTAGGTAGAGTAGTCTGTTTATACACTAGCTGGAAGCATATATTATTCCATTATGCTGGGCCTGGAGTTAAGTGCACTCTACCTCTAGAATAGATATAATTAGCCTGTTACTTCAAATACCAGTGGCACCTTTTCATACCCGATATTCCCAACAGTCTATGCAACTTTATTAGTATAACTTTTTCATCTAGCTTATGGCTCCGATGAACGATTAAACAAGCTAAAAATGTTATGGAGATGGTTCCTTTTGAATTTATTCCTATATACAAATTACTACCTAAGCATTGGAAAAAGAGCATAGCTTGTGATGTGTTGGTTAGGCGCACGTCTCTCCCATGTATCCAATAATCTCTTCCCATAATCACCCAAGGGCTTTGTTCTAGTGGTAAGAGCATAGCTTGTGATGTGTTGGTAGGCGCACGTCACAGGTTCAAACCTTGCCGCAAATGAAAGCATGGTATGTAAGTGGAGAAGGGTAGAGAGCTGTACCCTATCCGCTGAGTTTCACCCCGTGCGCCACTGGCCCTCGGAATTTCTCAGCTATAAAGAAAATAATAAAATCATCAAAATCCTTTTTTGCATTATCACTATTTCTATAAATTAGTGTTTTGTTCTACTACTACAGAGTCTTTAGAGGATGAAATATTGCCCCAGGGCCTTGTTTTGGTCCCACGTGGAAGTGATGATAGCGTGGTCGTGGGTCCCCACGTCAGAGGCAGCCGATTACGTGCATCATCAGCTACTGGTGATGCGGAAGTGGACCTCCTCCTCCCCGGGACAGCAAGGTAATTTTTCTCTAGACTTTGACATTATTATTTTCCCTAGTAAAAGTTGTAGCACCCTTGAAGTTACAGTGTGATGGATTAGCATTTATCTGTAGTTTGTGATATCCTTTAGTGGGTAATGTGCCCTTTAGGGAAAACAAACCCCATGAGCATGCACCCTTATCAACTTACGCCTCCCTTCTTCATTCCGCCCGGGGTGTGGGGGGTAACAAGACCTTTGAAGAGTTTCTTGCACACCAGATCAACACACATGACAATTGGGATTGTAGAAATCCAGCAACTCATCTTTACCCCTCCTTTCATTAGATTGCTAGAGATTAGCCTGACACGAAAGCCTCTGTGACTTAGCGCATCTACTTTTGCTCTCTTTCATGCACTTCTCAATGCTCTCGAGTTCATGAAAATGACATATATTCTTCAGAAAGAATGAAGACTTAAGCTACCACCCTTGTCTTTTCATGTTTATGATTTTGGTGTTGACAATTATACATGCCTAAATTTGCCTCTCTTTGCCTCTCTTTGCCTCTCGAGCAGATTCCAGATTCAGCTTGGCGTGAATATGCCAGCAAGGGCGGAGTACATACCAAAGGAAGGTCAAACACAGGTGTTCCACGAAGTATACGACGTTGTTTTATACCTCGGGATAATTGACATATTGCAAGAATACAACATGAGCAAGAAGTTAGAACACGCATACAAATCGATTCAGTTTGATTCTGTGTCCATTTCTGCTGTGGATCCAACGTATTACTCGCAGCGTTTCTTAGAGTTCATTCGGAAGGTCTTTCCTACATGTGATTATGTTGAGTTTATAAAACAGACCAATNCCCCCTCCCAATTCGTCCGGACATAAGAATTGTTTGCAGCTCTCCTTAGGGGTGGAAGAAGATACAACTGCTGTTTGTAATTTATTGAGAGTGTACAATGCGGTTTTACAGACTTGTAGTTGATACACAGTTCTTCTTTACAGGTAGTCGCATTCATTATTTGAAATTTATAGATTGTTACGACGAGCTCGAGTAAATATACAATAATAACTGAGATCATTACTCATATATTATTTAGTTTATTTCCTGATGCATATACAGGAATTGGACAAAAGCTATTGAGTACATATAAATCCGTGGATGACACTTTAGATCCGCCCCAATGTGATTAGCTCGGGATTGCAGCGTTTTGTATTTGCATATTTAAGACATTTCCAAAGTCATAAGTTCATATTAAGTGATCATATTATTATTGCGTCATTGAGCTTGAAGTCTTATGGTCGAAGGTTTCTGGTGTATTGTAATAGCCTAGTGGTATACAAGCACACCGTGATATAAATTGGTTAAAAATGAGGTTGCCCTCAGCAAAACTGAAATAAAGCTGAGCTAAAAGATCTCGATTCAAAATAAATTCATGAAATAGTGGTATCTCTCTAAGATCTATTGTCGTGAGTGGTCTATCATCCCCATTATAATCCTGAAAACCAGAGCATTTTGTCTTAAATATATCTGATCTTTTCATCTTAATAGTCCTATGCATAGTCAATACTGCGACCCAAATCATGGCTACAAATAAAATAAAACTAAAAATCAACCATCGGACGAAAATTAGACGTAAAGTAACTTGCCGGAGTTTTTAAATTAGTCCAATTTCATACCTTTATGGCATAATCTTGTATATCTCCAAACGATCGTATTTCTTTGAATAAATAGTAATGAAATGCTTTCGTTATCTAAAATAACGAACATTTTCCACAGAAAGATCAGTCCAATTATACCACTCACTGGTATATAGAACAATACTTCTTCGTGAACCTCTGCTATTTGAATATGGAATATCATAACGTCATATTCCCTGGGAAATGTTTGATCTCCCTAGTCTGGCTCATGGAATGGGTAATGTGTTAAAAGGATAGCTCAGGTCCACGCAGCTGCCCCTTTATGTACACCTGATACAGAGATTTTAAAAGTTGGCAACAGATTTGCTTTCATTTGATGCAGTATCTAAAATACAGTAAGCTACTTCGAAAAATTGAAAATGGTATCCTATTACACCTGCCTCAAGAGCCTTCCAAGATGAGACGAATCGACCTCTCAACAGATATAACAGTTTCGGACAACATAAGATGATTTCGTAAGGTTTTAACCAGCATCTGGACCCTTAATGGAAGAGAGCTGCAAATTCAAAAATCACCACAAAAGACAAACTTAACTGATGCCGTCCATGCATTAAAGGCAGGTAACATGACTTCGATTCATCAACCCATGTTGGGAGGTGGAGGTGGCGGGCGCATTCCTTGGCCTTGCATCTGTTGACCTGGAAAACCTTGTGGAGGCATCATTGGAGGTCTCCCCATGTGACCACCTGGAGTGAAATTAGCCATTGCGCCACCACCAACTGGAGGTGGTGGTGGGGCAGGTAAGTTACCTCCTGGTGGCATAGGTCTAGGT
>JACEIK010001382.1:0-67661 GCA_018107945.1 Datura stramonium
GTGTTTATACCGGATAGTGACAAATAAGACATAAAAATTAGGGTTTGTTATAAATTTTTTTATTACGGGACTTTATGAGGTTGTCGTATAGTGTTGATATATTACTATCCGATATACATAACTTACATATCTAATTAATTCAGATTTACATCGCACGCATTTATATTAAAACGAGAAAAGGGGAAGTGAAAATGCTTCCTATAAGAAATTTCTCCATTCTTAAAATCCGGCATGAACACAAGATATTTATGATCTAATTAAAAGTGAACGAATCACATTCATCTCGTCGCATCTCACTTTGAGGTGCTTCAAAAAATTATTTACGTATGACTTAAATTATATATACTAAGAATATAATTTATTGAATTAAGTTATTACTTTATTAATATATGAATTTTTATTATGACAAGTTCTCTATTATTATATAATTAACTTAATTTAATTAACTTAATTATAAATAGTAATAAAATAATATATTTATTATAATTTTACAATATTCACTAAATATGATATTACAAAATAAATTCTAGGTATTGATTTAGTATAGATATATACAATGAAACAGCTGTAGCTACACGTTTACATGTCCATTTAATCAAACTGTTACTGATCTGTCTTAAATTATTTTTCTTAATATTTTATAAATAAATATTTTAAATTAGCTTATTATTTTAAAATTTTTAAAATTAAATTAAAATTAATTTATGATTTGTAATTTTCATTTTGTATTTTATTATTTAAATAGTTTTACTTTTTTAAATTTTATATAATAAATATTTAATGAAGAATAAATGATATTTTAAGATATAAATAAAAATAAAATAATTAAAAAAAAAATTCTCCTAGTAAATATTTCTCACACACTATTATGTTATTTTAACGAATACAATCTGCCTAAATAGATTAGTATCTTTTATCGTTACATAATTTCATACATCAACAATTTGAAAGATAAACCTACACGAAAAGTAAAGAATACAAGAGAGCTACAAAAAAAAAAAAAAAAAAAGATAACGCCGCGATCACACCAAATCGATTGTTACACTAAATGATACTTTACACCCATACAATACAATGAAATATAAGTAACAATCAAAACAACTATTGTATATAAACTACAACACGATACAATACAATAGTATCAATCATCCAAACTAGCCAGGCTGAGCGTGTAAAAGAATCTCATCTATCCTACAAGGTAATTAGGTGTAAGATTGCATACACACTATTTTTTTCATGCCCCATTCATAAAATGACAATTAATTTATTATTTATTAAAAATTACGATAGACAATTTAAGACGAAAAAATTACTACACATTTAGATAATTTTATTAGTTAGAGCACTATTACTATCTATCTCCCTTAATATTTGAAGGCATTCATATGGTAATTAATTAATTTCCAACTCCACTAATTTCTTATTTTGTGCTTGAAAGATCTTAAAATTAACACATCAATCTAAGTGAATTACTTTTTTGCTTAATGTAGTGCCTTGTATTAATACAACCTAGCTGTGAAACTGAGAGATAAAGATGAATGCCTTGGAGGTAAAATGTAGTAAATGACATTAACTACAATATTAATTTGGTTTTCTTTTTTTAGGACATTGAATGTAAAAATTAACTAGGAAAATATACTTGGTCAAATTTTATTTTTTACCTCGTTGATAGAGAAATTTACGATCGCTATTTTTTGGATATGCACAAAATAAATTGAGCTTCAATATAATAACAAGCATTAATATGTTTTTCCCGTTGCAGCTTTATGTGTCTTATTTTCTCTTTAGCGTATGTTTGATATGGAGGAAAATATTTTAAATTTAATTCTTACCATGCTTGTTAATTTGATTAAAATATTTGAAAAATAACTCCTTCAGAAAAATAACGCGCATTGAGGAAAATAATTTTCCTAAGATAAGAGAGAAATAAGTTTTACAAATAACGTGTTTAAATTAATTGTGTCATGTCCACCCTCTAATGCACTCCATCTTCACCCCTAGCTACCCTTGTTGCAACCATTTCACCACCCCACCCCTACCTCCACCCCACCATCACCTTTCATAGTATTTTTCTAAATTATTTATAAATGTTTTGAGTTAATATTTTCGCTACATTATCGAACACACACACATAGAAAAAAATAAGTGAAAATTTCATTTATTTTTCGAAAATATTTTCCGTACCGAACACAAATCCTTAGTGTATTTCAAAAATGTCACTTAGCTTGTTAGGAAAGTACTCTTTCCATCCGTGCTTACTTATTCACGTTTGTCTTCATACATTCCTGCTATACATAAAATGATTAAGTTTACTATATCACCTCTAATTATTACAAAGACATCTTAAACGTTAGAAAATATATAGAACATAATAAGAAGAATAAAATAAGTATAAAAATGATAAACTATCTCTTAATTTTTCAAAATAAACATCAATTTATAATATAATAGATAAGTAAAAACGGACGGAAAGAGTAACTCTTTAACCTCAACACCTCATGTAACATGCTTAAAATCATAAAATCAATAATAGGAATAGAAAAAGTGGAAAAATTAAAATTTAAAATTAGAAATTTTAATTTTGAAGGTTAATTTTAATATTTGATGGGTATTTTAATTATTCAAATTAAGACACATAAAATAAATGACAAATATAATATATTATTTTTTTTATTTTTTTTATTTTTTTTATTTTTTTTATTTTTTTTATTTTTTTTAGTTTTTTTATATTTTTTAAAAGAAAAAATTTGCAATATTTTAAAAATAAAAATCAATAAGACCCCCACTTCTTTTTAGCTATTGAAAAGTATATTTGAGTTTTGACTAGTCTTTTTAATCTATTAATTAAATCATTAATATTTGAAATTAAAGTGTTTAAAATGTTATAAAAGTGAAAATTAATATTTTTTTTTTCAAGAACTGTTGTCAAGGGCAGAGCAATAATAATAATAAATTCGAACTATTTTTTAAGACCAAGTACAAGCACACGAATGATTTTTTTAAAAAAAATTAAAAAAATAATCCAAAAGCAACATATTTGCTAACAATAAGTCAAACCAACAAGTTACTGTTAGGTTCTTCTAATTTTAAGATAAATTATGTTGAAATTAATTATATTTAGATATGTTGGGATTTCATTTTGATATAATTTTTATTTATTTTTTAATTTATAAAATTAAAATAATATATATTATATAAATTTTTAAAAGGATTTGAGGGATCTCATGGATTTTTATTGTTTTAACCTTTGAATAATTAATTGGGGTACGGTAGTTAAACCTCTTTATAGTGTCGGCTGCTTGTCTCGAAAATTTCATGGCCGCTATCACGGCGCTGGGTTGCCAGAGCACAGATAATGACATTTGACATTTAGATTCCATTTCTACCGTTATAAACAAAAGACGTAAAAATATTTTTCTATAACTTTTATGTTATAAATGAAAATAAAATACTTGTTAAATTTAAAAATATTTTTTCTATCACTTTTTATTTCAATCATAATTTAATTTCCAATTTCATATAACTGACTATCTCAAATGTTTTTTTTGTTTTTTTAAAATAAACTTAATTAAACTTAATTGAAAAAGTTAAAAATTTCAACTTGACGCAAGTATTCTATAATCGTAGGTTGTTTCGTAAATTTCAAATCTATTGTAGATAATATAATGCTTGAATTGACAAAAATTTGTACAAACTTTAAGGGTGTCCAATAGCCTCCCTTGAAGACGGTGTGGATACTATTTAATATAATATTTTTTAAAAATATTTTTAAATGTTTTATTTTTGTGTTTGTTTTAATTTATATGACTGATTATCATAAATATTTTAATAGTTATCTACACATAATATATTTCTTACAAAATATTATTGCACAATATTTGAAAATGACCGTTACGTATAAGAATTTTACAAAGAGTGTACTGCTATAATGAACGCCACTGTCGTTATGTATAAAATGCTACATGTATAAGTAGAATATAACATGAAAAATCAATTCTAAAATAAATTAGGCCGTTATAGTGAAATAATCAAGTATGCAGGCGCTTGACAGACATTTCACCACGCATAACTTATTCTACTATTAAACTACAACTCTCTACTACTCTCTCCATTTCTATTTATTTGTCTTACTTACCTCTTTAATTCAAAGCTTACAAAAAATAATATACCTATTTCCTTTTTGGACAACTCAATTTAAACTTTCCCAACGATTACGTTTAAGACCACACAATTAATAAATATTTTGATATACTTTACAACTTTAATTCAATACAAAAATAATAATTTTTTAAAACTTTATGTTAGGTAAAAAATCACGCAATAAGTTAAAATAAAAATAATTAAAATATTTTTTTTTAAAATTTTCTGTAATTATCCAACACGGCTAACGACCCCTGAAACTGAAAGTACCACAGCCTCAGAATCCAAACTCATTACAAGCTGAATTGACACTATTTATACAAAAGTTTGCAACTGTTCTTTATTTTTTAGCAAGAAATATATATAATAATAAACAATAAACTTCTTCGGGTTCACTTTTTATTTATTCATATATTAAAAATATATTTTTATTTTATTTTGTCTCATTTAATCTTTATTGTTATATAGTTATTTTTTCTATATTTTTCAAAATATTAATATATTTAAAAATAATCTAATATAATTATCATTCTGTTTATTGCTCTTTAAAATATATAATAAATTAATATTAAATAAATAAAAATAAATTAAAAAAAAAATAAATTGGTGGAGAAAATAAAGGAGGGGTTTGTTTTTGGGGAGGGGGTTGGTGGTGGGGAGGGGCTGATCTGTGAAGCACCATGAATTGCACTTTTCTGTGATTGCAATGTTAAAGTATCTAATTTCGAGGAAAAAGAGAGTTACTATATATCTACTTTGGGCACCACCCCTACATTCTCTCGTGTTTCGTCTGACATCTATTATCAAATTATTTTTCGTGATATTTTTTAGAATATTTAAAATTAAAAAATTAATTTTAATTTTATAAATTAAAAAAGGTAATTTTAAAATGCACATAACAATTGCTAAAATTTAATTTTTTAAAGATTTTTGTGTCAAATTAAATTAGATGAATATTTTTTCCATTTCAAAATAAATGATATTTTTAGTTTGGACATACCCTTTAAAAAATTACTCACTTTTTCATTTTTACTAACTTACCGTTAATAAATACCTTTTGGCAAGACAAGAGCTCTTTAGTAGTAGTTTATAAATCTCTTCATTTAAATAAAGAAATCGTTAACATCATTAATGCCTTGATTATTTAAACACCACTTATTTTAAAATAAAATAAAAAATTAAAACACTACTTATTTTAAAACGGGTTATATCACCCAATTGATATAATTTTGAATAGGCTGAACGAGCCATTAATTTTTGGGTCATATTCGATATCACTAGTTATCAACAAATGTTTCAACAATATCAATAGGTCATATACATGAAGCTTTTTACAAAAATGCACTTATTTGATTCTTTTAGCTTTTTATCCGTGATACGTATTCATATTGGGGCTTTGTATTATTTATATTGTGTAAAACTTCATTATAAAGAAATTTCCCACTAATATTGTTATCGTTCTCAGAATTTGAACTCACAGTTTTTTTATTAAGAGTGTAGTGATCATATTCATTTTAATTTCTTTTGTTGAATAAGTTATTATCTTTTTTTGACACACATAAAGCTTTTAAAGAACGCATACCAATTTGATGCCTCGCCTTTTGTCTTTGATCGTGATTCAATATTCAATTCAAATAAATTTATATCGTATTTTCTATTGAACAAAATTTCATTAGCACTTGAATATATATCTTCTTATTTAACAAGGAATATAAATCCATTTTATAGCCTGATAAATACCACTTAAATCTGATGTCCAATATGTTGGTTTGTGAGAGCTAAGAATAGTCAGTTTACTTTAATCATATTATGCAATGAAGAATAAGAATGTGGTAATAAATCAAAACATTTAAATTTTGCGCCTTGAATGCCATTGATGATCAACATTTTATATCATCATAGTTATATAACAATATGATACCATTTTCTTCATTTATTAACTTTGTTTCATGTTTTTTCTTCTTCTAACATCATCGCTTATGTATGAAAATTTGTGATAGGTGGCTTTCAGCAAACTCATTATCACAAAAATTAATAATTTATATATATATATATATATATATATATATATATTGTGTGTGTACACTTTACAAATACAAATTAGCTAGGGTTGGAGCCAATTTTTCTCACTCACAATTGATATGAAAAACCTCAATACTTCTTCTACATACCAAAACAAGATATCTAGAGTATGAACAATAATAGAGTAAATACATAAAATTTCCCTTGAAGTTGTCCACAAAACTCACTTTAGTACTTTAATCCTTACTAGTATTTGTTTATCCCCTAATCTCATTTGAAGTCTATTAAATATCACCCTAAAGGATGACGTGGAAATTTTTTTTAAAATTTTACAACGACGCCAGAATCGAAAAAAAAAAAGTAATCCATTGATATTTATATTATTTAATAGAAAATAAAAATAAATAAACCTCCCTTTCTCCTCCTTCTTCTTCAAACCCCACTTTTCCTTCTTCTTCAAACCCCCATCCCCCTTCTCCTTCTTCAAATTTGTCTTTCTTCTCTCCTTCTTCAACCGACCCCCGCCATCCCTTTTCTCCTTCTTTACCCCTTCCTGGCCGCCTTCATATGTACAAAGAAGTGTGAGCACTTCGTGAATATCAATATGTTATAAACTCTGTGTGAATATTTGGTCATTTATTTTAACATAGGCCTGGTGGTATAGGTATATTAGCTAAAAAAGAAAAGAAGAAAAAACAATGTAACACAAATCTAATCTAAGGGAGCGGTAATGGAGGGTTAATTAACCGCTTGAAAGGATGTATCCATTGATGCCGAAAAGCATAGCATAAAGGGCTCATGGGGAAAGAAAAAGTTAAAGGACTTCCCCGCATGCCGCCGAGACGCTCGACCGAAAATGCCGAAAAACAATTGTAGTGAGAAAGAAAAGAACAATATTAAAAGGAAAATGAATAAAATCGTAGCAAAGAAAGCGAGTCCACATATTTACCTAAGGAAGAAGAGCTTCCTAAGCGGGTCAAACCGACCGACCGGAGTGTTCATGTCTCCGCCCCAGCCAGGCGGTCAAATGGCCGCGACGTGGCGCTGACGTGGCCGTGATGTGGCAAAGTGATGTGACGCGGTGTAAAACACTCCACATTGTGAGAGTGGTATTATTCTCTAGGGTGGTGGATGGATAGACTTCAAATGAGATTAGAGGGTAAACAAATACTAGTAAAATTAAAGTGCTAAAGTGAGTTTTCAGG
Organism: Datura stramonium; assembly: GCA_018107945.1. Classification (NCBI taxonomy): domain Eukaryota; kingdom Viridiplantae; phylum Streptophyta; class Magnoliopsida; order Solanales; family Solanaceae; genus Datura; species Datura stramonium. The sequence continues at coordinate 7,368 of JACEIK010001382.1, forward strand.
ACAACTTCAAGGGGGATTTTATGTATTTACTCAACAATAATATGTTATGGGAGTTTAATATCGGGTAAGTTATATATATGTATGATTCTCCGATATATATATATATAATGATTAAAAATAAAAATATTTTTATTTTTTTTAGTTTTTTTATATTTTTTAACCTTTTATAATATATATATATATATATATATATATATATATATATATATATATATATATATATATAATTTGAATTGAAAATAATATGTAATGTGTTAGACACCAAGTACCAATAATGTGTATGTAATGGATGAAAATGGAGTTGAGTTAAGACAATTAAAAGCAAGGAGTTCATATCTCTCATAATTTTCTCTTCCATATTGATGTTCATATTGAAATTTCACTTAATCTTACATGATTATTAGTAAGTCATTCCAATTGGGCAGTGGCAGAGCTCAACAGGTGTCAAATAATATTTTCTTTGTCAAAATTACATTATTAAATAGATCAAAATTTTTAATTATATATATATACGTTTATTCTTGTATATTTTAATATTTTATATATATATATATATATATATATATATATATATATATATATATATATATATATATTGGCTCTTTTATTTTCTATATATATCCTTTTTAAAAAATTATATTGTAATACCTCTAAGTAAAATTCCTGACTCCTCTTCTGTGACTGAGTCCAATCTCATCAAAATTTAAGTTTTATCCATTGATAATATTAAAGGAATTGTATTATCATATTATCTAAAAAAAATAACTACAGTTAATTGCTTATATATAGTGAAATGACAATTAATTAAGAAAATAAGACAGATCAGATATCCTTATTATTGTTAAGGTTTTCTTTATTTTCTTTTGATAATTAAAATTACTTTTTCCGGTGAAAAATTTATTTTATATTTGATTAATTATTCTTGATATAAATTCAGAATCATATTCCTTTTCATATGGTAATACAATAATATCTGTAATTTAATCCTTTAAGGTTGGAGAGTTTTGTTTAAAAGGAGAATTTATTATTTGATAATTTTATTGTCTTTTATATTAGTAGAATTACATCTCCTCCTCTCGATATAAATATAGGTCAACTGATCAAATCATGTTATAACTATTAATAAAAAATATTGAAATTAGTAACAAATTTCATCAAGCACTATCGCTACATTACTCGCATATACACCAATTTTATGATAACTATCACTAAATAGAATTAACAACGAATTGTTCCGTGATTAATTCCTGTACTTTTAGCCGTGAATATTTTTTCTTTTTAATATATATATATATATATATATATTTTTTTTTTTTTATTTTTTTATTTTTATTTATCATCATTCAAAATTTATTTTGCTAACTTAAGCCTTGACGCCTTCTTATCCCAATTCCAACAATTATGACATATTAAAATACAGTAATAAATAATTATTTTTTATACAATCAATACATATAAGTTATACTCTTGATTAAATTGTTTATTTTCTGAGATTAAGTTGCTTTTGTAATTTGTAATTTGTAATTTTGGTAATTAATTAAATGAACTGCCTTTGTTGAATAATTGCTTGATCAATATAGAAAATCTAAATAACAACAAGAGAATCTTTGACTCTATAATTTATAGAGATTTATTTTTATTTAGTTAGCGTAGAAATTACAACCATAGAGTGTCACTCTCAACGACGCAATAATAAATACTTTTTTATTTTTAATTAAAAATTTTTTATTTTTTTTGTTTTTTTAAAATTTTCAACTTTTAAATAATCACATCATTATTTCCTTTTTTAATTTTTTAAATTTAAATTTAATCGTATCTCAATACGGATAAGAATATCTTAGGATACGGCTGAACATCCTTCATTAAAAATTATTATATTATATAAAGATCAAATTTTTTCATATATACATTAAATCTTAAATACTCTTAATAAAATTTTCCACTTCACTACTGAATACACAAAACAAAATAATTGAAAATAGAGAGTCACACTCAAACGTGCATAGGATACTCCTTTTTGATGGAGCCTTCCAAGACTCCACCTAACAGTAACAGATTTCTCTCTATTTATCTATAAAATAAATATAATAATAATAATAATAATAATAATAAAATTAGGATAAGTGTTTTTTTGGTTGAGTTTACCAAAATAATATACCAACCACCCTCCTAAATAATGAATCTTTGCACGTGAATCGTTTTAATTTCCACCAAAAGCTCTCTATTAGTATTTATTCTCTTTGTTGGTTTTCACTATTTCCTTGAAGATGAGTCAATAACAAGCGAGTTAATTAATTTAATTAAAAAGTAAATAAGTTAGATAAACTACATACATTTTTGTGATTATAGTATATTTTAAAATTTAAGTTTAATAATATATTTTAATAGGAAATGATCATACTTGTTTAATTTATGATCTCTTTTAATTTAAATATTTTTAGATTTGGAATTTTAGTTATTTTAAGTTGTTGAATTCTAAATTAATAATTTATGCATATTTAATAAACTTATATACTCTACCTTCTAACATAGGAATAAAATTTGTATATGCGTTATCCTCTTGCAAACACTACTTGTATGATTACACTTGATATATATCGTTATTGTTGAACATATTTAATAGATTTTTTATGACAAATAATAATATTTAATTAGATCAAAGGCTACTGAATTAGATCGAATTCGTAATCCGTATTTTAACTTCGCCACTACATATGCGAGTTTTATCATCCTTATAAGATAGTAAAAGTTTATTTTTATTTATTAGAGATATCGAGTTGAAATCTTAGGGGCTAAGATTTAATACTCTTGGAAAGACAATTTGCACGTCATTCTCTTGATTGTTTTTATTTTCTTTTTATGTATTTATTGATACTCAAAACTTATCCCATTAGACAGTATTCTTCCAATGATTGGAGGGCATTTAGTTCTCATATAGATTATAAATTTCAGAAGTTTGAAACTTAAAATTTTAAGAATTTTAAGTTTTTAAAATTAAAAAACAAAAAAAATAAAAATATTTTTAAAAAAATTAAAAATATTTAATTAATGTTTTTAATAGTTTAATAAATTTATAATTTGGTTTTATTTTTTTATTTTAACTTAAAATATTTTAAAGATAATATTTTTTTTAAATTTGGATCCAAAATTTATGGCCAAATGTTGCCAGTGCCTGCTCTTCGTTGGTAACAAATAAATAACGTTTTGAACTTAGATAATAAGTTTTGAATAATTTTTTGAACTAAAATGACAGTTAAAATAGACGAGGTAGCATATAACAAGAAAACAACAATATTCTAGTATTAGTTACCACTTTTTGGCTTTACATTAATTCCAAACTTAATTACCCTTCTTTGATTAAAATATATTATCTTTCAACATAATCTTGGGAACCAATCAACACAAGAAACCATAAAAAGGTACATTAATTCAACCCCAAAGTAAAAAGGTTATATTAGTTCAACATCAAACAAACAAAAAAAAAAGGTACATTAGTTCAACACAATCTTGAGATATTAATATACAAATATTTAAGGTTGTTTTAGTTATCATGTTATGACTAAAGAGAGTAAGTATAAAGGAGAATATGACCATGTTAACCTTTTCACATCTTTGTTTGACTAGTAATTTGTGATATTATTTATGCCAAAATACAAAATACAAAAATAAAAAATAAAAAAGAAGTCTTTAACTTCTTTTAAATACCACTTTATTCCTTGCCATCACAGTTTGCTTAAGCATCCAAACTTTTTGTCATACTTTCTTTAAATAAATATTTCATGTGATCTTTAGGTTGTCTTTGTGTGGCATGTCACTAAAAGATGCAAAAGAGTGCAACACAATCTTGAAGTATTAATAGAATACTTTAGGTTGTCTTTGTGTATCATGTCACCAAAGATAGTGGAAAAAGAAAGGAGCAATCAAAATAAAATATATATGAAGTTTTACTAAGTGAAGTCTACCGAAATAATTGAGGTGTACGGCGATCTTACTTCTCATCTTTGTATTTAGCAAGTGCTATATCGCTTTCCGCATATCATCGACTCCAAGAGAAGCGTTTTTTTAAAAATAGATTTGACAAAAAAAAGCATTTGACCATATTTTCAACCTTTTTTGGTGGCACTAGTTTCTACATGCATGAGTTTTCTTGCTCTACTCTTTCACTAGTTGTTTAGGGTCTGTTTGGTAGAAAAGAAAATACCTTTTTTGGAAAATTAGTGATAATCTTATTTTCTTTTTTTTTATATATTTGGTAAGTAAATCAAAATAAATGTTCTAAAAGTATTTATGTAATTTAAGAAAATATTATAGGGTAGGAATCGGGGTGGGTTAGTTAAGGAACGGGGATAGAAAGAAAACAATATATGAGTTGGAATGTCACTATGAAACTTATTTTCTTATATTCTCGCTAAAAATATATTTTCAAATAACTGATGAATTGATTAATCAAATATAAAATAAATAATATATTTTTTCGTACCAAATACAACCTTAATTAACTTGGCAATATATATTATACATGTGGGACACGTTATGAATTATAGCATCTATGATTCATCACCAGAAAGACATAGTAGTACGAACATATTATTACATATGGTATGAGCTACCTTTTGCATCAGCAGTGGAATTAAGAAAATTAAACATGAAAATAAATATATAAAAATTTAAAAGAAATTTAATATTTATTATATATTTATTTAAAAATTATATATAAATAATATAATTTTAGTCGAAGATGATTTCTTGATGAACCCTCAATTCTATCTAACTTCGCCTAACTACAATAATTAATTATTCATCTTTCATTTTTCCTATTGAACATGTGGTAGTTAGGAAGCTACTGCTGAAATCCTAACCTATTTTGAAATATGAGTTTATGTTAATATTCACTTATATATACTTAGTACAAGTGTATTTTGATATGTAATAAAAAAGATTGTTTTCCATTTAATTCTTTAAGGGTATTTATTACTAATATTTGTTTAGAAAATGATCATAAGTGATTGTCTTTTAAAATAACTTGATAAAATAAATATTTTTACTTAGTCAACACATAAAAAATGTACTCTTAAAATAATCAAATGGTGGTTAATTACCATAGCAAAATCAAAATAATTCTTCATGGTGATGTCAAAAGGCAGTTTAATATATGATTTCTAGTTTCAGTTTTATTTTAGAATTGCAATATTATATTTTCCTCCTCACATAGATAAAGGTAGCTCCTGGTTCACGATAGATTTTAAAGTTGAAATTTGAAAATTAAAAATTTAAGTTTTTAAAGTTGTAATTTTTAAAATTTGAAGTCATATTTGAACATGCATAATTATTTAGATAAAATTTAAAATTTTGTGAGGAAAGTTTGATAAACGAAAAGAGTTGAATTGAATTTTCTTAAATTTCCTCTATGCATGGAATTAGTAAATAAATAGGGAATTATTAATTCTTTTCCATTGGATTTTTTGAAAAACTTTAAATGACCATAGGTTTGTGTTTCAAACATTTTAATTTAAGTACTTGGCTTTGGATTGAAGAAAAACAAGACCAATGGGCCTTCATTCCTAGGATCCATTTTGCTATTATTTTCAAAGACAAAAGATGTAACACATACAAGAATCCCATGTCAAAATCTCTCTACTCTTAATTTATGCTATGGGATGTAAGATTCTTTTTTAAAAATTAAACAATAAATTATATGGATGCATGTAGTATGTTGGGGTCAAAATTAATAATTGCATCATGCGGAAACAAATAATTATAAATCTTAAATGTGAAAAATCAAAAATAAAATAAAATTATATTAAATGAAATATAATAGTTTAATATTAAAAAAATAAAAAATTAAAACAATATATATATATATAAAATATTTAGTTTTTTTTGTTTTGTATGTTGATTATGTTTAATTATGTGTTTTTTTATTTTAATGTTTATTTATATTTTTTATAGCTAATATTAAATATTGGTAAAATATTTTTTCATATATTATACTTATATCGTGTTAAAATTATTGAATTCAATTAAAACCGTTGTATGTATCCGCCACTTAATACAACCTATGCATGCATGCAGAATCTATAGGACACTCTCAAATCAATAAAAGAAAAAGTAAAGAAGGAAAATTCTTTTTTCTGGCACTCAATTATCAAGATACCACTATTTGCTTGGGGCAGATCCATTTGGTGGATTGGGGATACACGTGTATTTGTATTTTTTTTTTTTTAAAAAGAAATTAATTACTAAAATAAAAAAAACACAACCCAAAAAAAATAAAAAAAATTTCAAACATATATGTTGGATTGAATTACTTAGTCAGTGTGCCCCTAATATAAGGTCCTTTGAGCCTCAGGCATTACTCGAGTTTGAGTCTTTGGCTGCTATACATCATTATTTTCGTTTTTAAATGAAAATTTAAAACTGCATAAAACGGTAGGTGATAAGTTTAAATCGGCAACCAATTAACATATGCAAAGTGATGTCCAAATTATCATTTCATAGAGGTCAGAGCTAATAAATTTCACATTTATATATTAAGACATTAATTTTAAATATTTAATAAATTTTTTAAATAAAATAGTATTTATTCTATATTACTTCGACTAATATGCATCTGTAGTGACTCATTCTCTTTTGAATCCTAGATCAACCAGACAGCATGGCAGCACAACTTCTTTTTTTTTTTTTTTTAAATTTATTCTGGGACAAAATTGTTGAAGCACATGAATATTACTTCCTGTTTATATGTCAGTTAATAATTAATAGAGTACACAAGGGTCAATTCTCTGAAGGTTTTTAAGCATTGTTCCCCTCATATATATATATATATATATATATGTTTCTCATTTTAAAATAAAATTTTAAATTATATATATTGATGGTATAGTTTAACCTACTATTCGTAGTTAAAAGTTATATATATCGTTAGTATAAATATATTTTATATTATTAGGTTATTCAAAATATGAACTTTTTTTAAACATGAGATTTTTAATATTAAAAATACGATAGATTATCTGTCACGATAGCTAAAAATAATTCGCAAATGATGTAAGACGATGTACATAATTTAAATTTATTTTTAACCGATATCTCGCTTAGAGAATCATCTCGTAAATTACCTTTTTAAGTCCAATGGTGCAAGTCCGGTTTACTCCATGAGGGCATAAATTTTTGAAGCAACAAGAAAATTATCTCACCTATGGCTTACGTATTTTGAGTCATGAAATATAAGCAACTTCGATACTTGTATTAGGATAGGCTAGCTATCTACGTTACACCGCCTTGAATATCACCCCTTCAACAAACACTTTATAAATGCGAGATTTCTTGTGTATCAAGATATACTTCAGTGCACAAAACTTATAGTTTTGAAATAATCAAGTAGTGCACAGTACCTATGGAATGGTAGAACTGCCTCAGAAAAGTAGGATGAAAGTTTTATATGAATGAAGTTCAATCATTTCTTTTGAATTTTGGTTATTTTAGGTGAAGTTTAGAGTACATATAATTGAAATTCATGTGAAAATATCTAAAGTTTAAGTATACACAATTAAAATTTAGATAAAAAATAACTAAACTGTAATTATATATATGTACCTAAAGTTCAAATATTTTCACATGAATTCACTTCAATCATATCACGTACTCTAAATTTTAGCTACATGTAACTTCAAATAATTTAAAATTAGTCTCTCGTATCGAAAGTTAAGGCCTTGAAATGGATGAATTAAAGAATAAATACACGTGAATTTTTTACAGTGAAAAAGGCGGCTTGTTTGGAAACGAAGAAAACAAGACTAAATGGGTCCCTCTTTCCTGAAGATCCATATTTTGCTATTATTTTCGAAGACATAAAGATATAACACAGAAAATAAGATTTTTTTAAAAATCATGTGGATGTTATATGTGGGGTGAGGGTATGGATTGATATATAAAAGTTTATGAATCTTTATGCAAATAACTGGTATTTATATATAATAATTATACACGTATTATACTCAAATGTCTGAGAATGAAAAAAATTTTATTAAAAACATTCGACTTATTAAAAAATTTATTAGAGGCGCTCGCTTCCGAGAAACGTAATCTTAATATTTGCGAATTTAAACTTAATATAAATATCGAATACGAAATATCAAATCTAAAATCCAAAAAAGGAAAGAAAAAAGAAACTTGACAAAATAAGACATTCAGGTAGTTGTGTTTATCAATAAATACAAAACCTCTTCTGCTTTTTCATTCACCTGCTTTTTCAACCTTTTTCAGAAAGCTGTGTCAGTCAGTCAACTTCTAGTACTTATGATCAGATCACTAAGGGGTTGTTTGGTTTCAAAATCAACAGAGATAGTAAAATTAATTAGGTCATAAAAATATAATTTAGCAAATTGATTTAAGTTTGCACAGGTTAATAATCATCTCATTTATTAGTTTAATTCAATTTTTATAACTTAGATTGATATATGCTTTCTTCGTTTTAAAATAAGTAGTGTTTTAGTCTTTTCATTTTGTTTTAAAATAAGTGGTGTTTCACATTATAAAGAAAGCATTAATAATGTTCGTCCAATTTTTACCCTTTATTTAAATGAAGAAAGATTTATAAAATACTAAAAAAATATTTTTTCAAGGTATTTATTAACGGTAAGTTAGTAAAAATGCATTTTACTTTGTAAGCCGAAGTAGCTTTTCATGAGTGTGTCAAAACTAAAACACCACTTATTTTTAAAACGCAGGAAAGATAATATAAACCAAATTGACACACATGATATTTTTAAAAAAAAAATTAAAAATTTATATATTAGTATAGTAATAAAAGAATTTTTCTAAGTACTTCAAATTATAAAAGAATAAATAAAAAAGTTAAAACTTCATAAGAATTAGACTAAGTTAGGTTGTATGATTAGCTTAGTCCAATTCATTTTAAATTCAATAATTTATTTATTAAATCTAACGGATTTTAATTTGTCTAAATTTAACTCAATCAATCTACTTGATACTCTTACCTGTATTCAAATTACTCAATTATATATATAAATATATATATATTGATTATTATTTTGATGAACGATTATTTGGCATCGATTCTCTTAAATATATTGATGATGTATAGAGTTGTCACTGGCCCAACCCAACCCATCCCAATCTTAATGGGTTTCAAGATTTCAAAAGTCTAGCCCAACTTTATTTTTTTAATTTAAAAGGGCTTTAAAAATGCTTAGCCCAATTCAGTTCTAAAGTGAGCTGTGAGCTGATCCATAAGTAACCTTGCAAATTTTATTTCCCAAAAAAAAATAAGAATTTACGAGATAATTATTTTTTTGGGTGGAAAAAATGTAGATTCAAATAAGTTTTATTTTTAAATTATTAAAATGAAATGTGTAAAAAATTATAAACCTAATTGTTAATCTACAAACATGACTAATTTTGTCACTCTAAATATTCTCTCTAAGAATTGAAGTAAGGCAAAATTATGACCCGTTTGTTAGTTCATTTACTAATAACTAAATAACTCAATTATTTATTAACTCAAATAACTTTAGTTCACCTACCTCAATCTAATCCGCCCTGTTTGATGGCGCAAGTGATACTAAAATAAATTAATTAGATTAGTGAGAAAAATAAATAGGGTACATAAATTCTTCATTGATAATGTAAAAACCTATATTATAATTCAGAATTCAGATCCAAATTATCTGAATCGTATAAAACTATATAATATATTATGTATCTTACAAATTAATACTCTGAGAAGATCATGTAAATTTATTTTTCTTTAATTTACAAAAAGAAAAATCTGGCAACTCACTGAAGTTTAAAGGAAGCTTCTTAAACAACTGCAGACACGATTTATCGTCGAGACTCTTGCCTCAATCAAATTAAGTGATTTTCCTGTTCAACAGCTTCAATTATTTCCCGAGCGCTTATATCTTTTTTTTTGATGCGTTCGAAGATACACCAACATCATCACCATTACCATCACCATCGTCGTTATCGAGAATTCTGAAAAAAGATTCGACTTCTTGTCTTGCAACGACCTCGAGAAATTGGAGCTTCTCTTACATGATGACGAAATTACTCCTCTGGGTTTCTTAGGTGCTGCTGGACATTTGAGGATTTTGGGGATCAGAAAAGGAGGAGATTTTGGGGTTTTGGTAATCATCTTTGATACTGGTAATAATATTGCTGCATCTTTGAGAATTATGAGGAGAATTGATTTTTGGTGAATTGATTTCAAAGAGATCTTGTGGGAATTGTAGATCTGTAGACATGATTTTTTTTTCTTTTTTTTTGGATAGAATTTGGAATTCTATGAGATTGAAAGTTAGAGAGAGAGTGAAGAAAAATCTAGAGAGAGAGAGGGAAATAGGAAAGCTTTTTTTTTTGGTGGACAAGATAAGGGAGGGGCATCTTTTTTGTTTTAGGTCAATATATATACGCGGAGTGGAAAGGGGATGGGGTATGCATACTTTGGATATATATCGAATTATTGAAACGAAAATGAGGTGTTCGGCATGATACTTTAGTTTAAATTCTTTAAAACTTTTAATATATGGTATTTGGGAAAAGTATATTGTATTAAAATATATACCAATTTATATACAAAATACATGTACTTCGATTATAAAATATATATAATAGTTCTTATTTCATTTATATTTAGGTATTTTTATATTTTCTCATTTAATTGAGTCATATATAGCATGATTTAGTAACTTAACATAAACATACAATTTATAATATTCAAAATTATTAATAACAAATTTTTAATTAAAAATTAAAAACAAATTATTTTAATTGATTTGTAACTATTTAAATTAAATTAATATATATATTTGTTATTTGATTATTGTTGATTTGGTTTAATTTGTGAATTTTAAGAAATTTAAATTTTTAATTAATTATACTTTTTTAAAAGTTTTATCTTTTTTTAAATACATATTTTTTTAATGTAAATTTCTTTTAAGAAATAGACTTAAGATGTCGTTACCCAATTAGAAATAAAAGTAATTTTGATGAAAGAGTAATATAAGTATTTAAAATTATTGATAAAGATTAATATACTATATAAATAAGATTTAATTTGGATTTTTCTTTTTAATTTACTTTTTTTAAAACAAGTCAAACTAAATATTATTAATTTTAAAATTTAAAATCAAATCAAATCAAACAACAACAACATAATAATAGGAAACAAAATATAAAATTTAAATTAATTTAATTTAATTTTTAATCAAACAGTAAGTGCCCCTAAATTAAAAAAGTGTAAAAGATGAATGCGCCCGGCCGGGCCGGCTTCGTGATTTTATGATTGGAAAAAGTTCTTAATTGTATCGGTAATTAGTACAATAATTGTTGTCAGTAATACTAACTAATTAATTACCACAATATTATGTTTGTCTTTTTGTTTCTTTTGATGATATCTAGTGCATTGAATGTAAATTTAATTAAACTTATAAACCTAATGTTACAACAAACATAATATATACATATGCATGTGACTCATGAGACATACAATATGATCCATATTTCAACACACACTATGTTTCTAATAATAATAATAATAATAATACTCAGACAAATTATTTGTCATTTTTTATATTGTATATGTCCTTTAAAAAATTTAATTAGAAGAAATTTTTTTATTATTTTAATTTTATTTATGTCTCAAACTATAATCTCCTCCTCGTTAAATATTTACTCACAATTTTGTATTCTTCGAGGAAAATAATACTAGAGATAAAATGTAGAAAAAATAATTAATATGTATGGAGGAAAATGAGAGTGAGGACACACGGTATCATCGATGGGTCCTACATAAGGGAAACGAGACCACGAGCACTGGAACCTTGTGGAAGCAAACTTTTTCAAGATAGCAATGGAGGAGTTACCATCTCGTCTACGATAAGAATCGGGAATCGTCGTCCCTTATGACATGGCGTAGTAAAAGACAAGTAGGGGATAATAGTGTCGATGCTCGCTGCGCGAACTAGATCGCACCTGATCTAAGCCATACCTTCTGGATATTGCCGACACCTTTCCACGATTGCACACGTGGCGCTGTATCGTAGATACAAGATTAGGAGTCCGTTGGCGTTCTCCTATTGGCTTAGGCCTTACCCCGTAGCCTATAAATAGTTGACCCCTTTTATTTCCGTAGGGAATGATCAAGACTCTATTCTCTCTAAAGCAAAGATACACGATAATACTGCTTTCTTGAGTTCCAAGCATTTTCACTATTTTGTCTTGAATTTTCCTAAGTTATTAGAAGTAGCTAATCTCGAGCCGGAGGATGAGGTCTTGGGCGCTCGCGGTTGCATCAAATACTCCTTGATTTGTTTCTCTTAATCTTTATCTCGCTAGTTCACTCTCTATATTTTACTTGGATTCCATCACATACTACTAAACAAACTGCTAAAAAATTAAATCTAAAAAGAGGGTTGAATCGCAACCCATGTTTGACTCTCTTAAATTCAACCGTGTGGTAAATAAATTTTACCTAAATTTTTAAACAATAAATAATTTGAGACAACTATTTTTAGAAGAAAAAAACATATAATATGAGACAAAGAGGGAGTATATAAAAACCACAACTTTTTACGTTTTCATTGTACTAAAAATAGAAACACTTTTAGAGTACTTGTCTAGTTTAAAATCAAGAGATAATATATCACTTCGTTCCTAATTTATTTTTATTATTAAGTATAGCTATATCACATTTCATTTCCAACATTGAGTTAATCATATTCAAAAAATAATACAGAAAATTATTATTTTTTATTTATTACTTTTAAAAGATGCATCAAGTTAGTATTAAATAAATAAAAATAAATTTAAAAGTAATTAATCAATACAATAAATATATCCACCAACCATAAAAATAAAAAAAAAAATCAGTTCAAAAATGCCGCCGGCCTCCTTTTAGTGGGCAATATGAAAGTGTTTTAAAATACTTTCCAAACACAAATGCACCTTTTCAAATTATTTGACCAGACACGAATGTCGTTACTATACCAAACTTTTTCGGAAATTTCATTTGGTGAAAAATACTTTCTAAAACTGTTTTATGTCGTTTGGATTATAGATTTAATTAAAATTTATTAAAAAATTAAAGTTTTTTAAAAAATGGTATTTTAAATTTTAAATTATTTTTGAATATGTACTTTATATCAAAAAAATTAAAATTTTATGAGTAAAAAGTGAAAATTTTCACCAGTAGTTAGTCTGAATTAATTTTGGGAATTTAATTTTTTTAAAGATAAATTTTTAAAATCGATCAAATTTCACGAATAAAGGATAGTTTTAATTTTTATTTTTAAAAATCTACTTCCTAAAGTCTATAATTAAACGGAAGGTAAGTATTTTCTGTGTATCATTTAAACTTTTTTATTTATGCTTATTTTAAAAATAAGAATTATAATGTGACGTACTTAATTATTAAGTTACTCCTATCTAATACTTGTAGATAGATTTCTTCTTAATTATTGTGTCACTGGGGTATTTTATGGTAAAATAATTATAACTGTAGTTTAAAATTTCTAAAATTATTTTTAAGCTAAAGTAACGATTAAGTCGGAGTGGAGGGAGTAAATTATTAATTTATTATAATATATTTTCAACAAATAAAAAGACAAAATAGAAGTAATAATTAAAGAAAAGAGAAAGACAGAAGATCAGAAAAGATAAATTTTAGAATTATGAGAGTAGAAAAAGGGGGGAGGAGTTGGGGGACACTCTTAAGAAACAATTTTTTTATTTTTTTTTGGTTAAGATATGAGAAAGAATTTGTCGGATATGAAATTCATAATTTTCACTTTTTGGGGATTGATTGCCATATGTTTTTCATTTTCATGGAAAATAAATGTTTCTTTGATAATTTTTTTAAAAAAATATTTGATAAATAAATAATATTTTTTCAAAAATATTTATATATAATCTAAAAATTATTTTAAGAGGTGAAGTGTAAAGTGGGGCGGGGGGATGGAGGCTATGGCCCAAAATAGGGGTACATTGGCGACGGGGTGTTTTTTTCTAGAACCTTCGGAAAATCTCTATAGCCTCCGCCTTTGTTATAGTCTTTTCATGAATATTCTATGGTAATTCCGATTGTGTAATATCTGTGAATCACATGGAAGATATAAACCACACTAGGTATATTAGTCCTGTGTGATGAGTTCATAGTTGAGCAACTGATAGAGGCCGGATTCGAATCCGAATCTCCCGCATGAAAAATCCACCTCTCAATCACTCAACCATGCTCTTGCATGTATGGAGATGGGTGTTGATGAGACAATTAACGTGGAATGTCAGTTGTGGAATTAGGGGCGGGTGCAAGCTCAAAGATACTTTTCCTCAACTATATTTGACGCGGGAGTATAATTTTGCTGTATAAAATCATGAAAATTGTATAAATAACATCGTACTATAAACTCATAACTTAAAGAATATATCGGATTAAATATAAAAATCTCTAAGATTGAATCCATAAAGCACAATTCTAAATCACACAAGATAAAACTTATTATTTTACCTACTTTCTACTAAGAAAGTTATTTTTATTTTAAAATATTATTTAAAAATTTCAACCAATCAAAAATACTTTTTTGCATGATATTTTCATCCACGCCAAACACACCCTATATTTACTTCGACATTTAACCAATAAAAGAAAAATCTACTTCGACATAAGATATCTAATATCTTCTTGGAACTCTGATTTATTTAATAAAATTCTGACACATTTGCCCCCAATATTATGAGGTTTAAGATGCAATCTAGTGGTTGCGCTTCCACCTTACATATTGAGGTACAAGGTTTAAATTCAGAATTTCAACACATTATCTTTAATAAATATTAAATTTCGATTCTCATATGATAATTATTAAAAAATAATAAAATATATAAAAGGTATGTATTTATAAATTTAAAAATCCTAACAGTAAACACCCTCTTAACAGAGATGAGATTAACAAGTACTTGATATACACGTATATATGACATGCCTACAATATATATTTTTACGTATTGATTTTCCCGTACATACAACTCACACTTTACATACCCTCACATATAGTTCATCTCATGTACAGTTGACCTGCACATATAGTGAATCCAATAGTTCACACATATATATACATTCAATTTTTATTTTAAAAATACATACATACATATATTATCAAATATTATATTCATGTGATTTTAATTAAAATTAAATATTAAATTTTAAAACTTTAATTAAGTTTGTAATTAATTTCAGTTTTTTTTTAAATCAGTTTTTCCTTTTTTTTCCTCTTTAAGTCTTAGAGGTTAATTAATTGCTTACTGAGTACTAGGGCCCTAGCTACCATACCAAGAGAAATCATGAATAAAATTCTCCTACTTACATAATATATATTTATAGAAAACTCAATTATTGTTTTAGTACTTTATTTGCTTAATTATTAAACTTCAAGGAAAGTGCACCTCAAAAAGTAGCTAGGGACAACAAGAGTTTAAAGTGCTCTTTCAGTATTATATATTTAATGATAACAAAAAATTCTTTATGTTCCTTTTATTACACACAATCAGTATAATGCCTAAGATGTTTTAAATTGATAATTTATCGAAAATAATTAAAATAGAATTTACGTATTTTGGGTTTAATATAATTTTAAAAGTTAGTTTATGAAGAGAATTATCGAAGTTCATATATCGAAGTTCTCATTAACCAATGATGTAGTATTTTTTTATTCTTAATGTTTCCTACCTCATGTCCAGTAATGGACATATGCATACAAGGAAGAATTTAATTCGTACCAATATCACAACGGCCCTATTCTCTGATACCATGTTAAATGCATCTTAGGCTAACTTTAATCTAAATAATGTTAAAAGATTATACATCGAGGGTGTGCATGATTATATACGCATGTATATTAATATATATGCAATATTCTCCCATTAATAATTACCACTACCATATGTTTCTCCTTTTTGCTTCTCATCTTATTTGTTAGGGAAAAAATATTGTATTTAAAAAAAGTAAATTTTTGAAAATGAGAAAATGATTCAGCTTGGTTGAACTGTGGAAGTACGAAAATAAGTTTTACATATGACGTTCATTGGACAGATCTTTCTCATCCTCCCCGCAGCTCATGACCTCATCTTTAACCCTCCCCCCTTCCTCCTCCTCCATCTCCCATAGTACTTATCTGCATTATATATAAATACTTTTAAGATAATATTATTTACTTATGTACCGAATTCAAGAAATGACACTCACTATTTTTTCACGGGATAATATTAAGTGGCTATTCAAACCACAGTTTATTTAGAAATTTAGAAAATATTATAGTAGTTTTCACATGAAATAAATTATGAAGCTTTCCACTATTCCAATGAAAATCTATTTTCTACCATGCTTAGTGAACCGATTCGCTGAAAATGGATGAAAAAAAATCATAATTTATAAAACAAAAATTTTCATTAATTTGCAGTGAGAATATCTCCATTTCTAACAATGCTACTATTATTTTCCCCAAAATCATTTCTCAAAAACTATATTACATAGAAACATCTTCCTTCGCACCGAATACACCACATATGTATGCGCTCCCACAACATGTATCAAGAGGCATGGGCGGAGCCAAGGCCATAAATCAAAATTTATTCGAATCTCTTTCATCAAAAAATTTTAATATTTATTTTTTTAAAAAATTCCAAAATACAAAAAAAATCCATAAAATTAAAATCCTAAATTTAATTGATTAATTAATATCTTTATTTTTTTTATATTTTTAAATTTATTAATAAATAATTCTAACTCCGACGCAATCAAATGAAGGCTAATTAGGTAGTATCTACACATAGGAGAGTCACTCTCAAAACGGGCATAGGGTACCCCTTTTGATTGAGCCTTCAATAAGACGCTATACCTAACAGATCTCTGTCTTTGTTTTATATTATAAATTACTATATAATAAAGATCAAGAGATAAGGTTTGCTTTTTTTTTTTTTGGTTGGTTTTAATTTACCAAATAATAATACCCCCTTCCCTCCCTACAAAAAACAAAACAAAAAAACTCCTACCTAATGAATCTCTGCCATGAAATGTTTTCCCTTCGGCATATTCTTTCCTCTTATTTATTTATTTATTTTCATGTTTGATATTCGTATTAAAATTTTATTCGATTTGAATTCGTATCATATGTGGCTTGTTGAAAGGGAGTCGTCGTCCTTATTATGTACGAAGCTAGAGACCAAAGTATGACTTTGGGTGAATTCTGCAACTTTGATTCGAATTACTATATTTTTATATTCATTTACTATGTATAAATTATTAATTTAAAATTCAATAATTTAAAAATGTTAGAAATCTAAATTCATAAATTTTAAATTTTGATTCCGACACTTTTGTTCTTGCCGGGATTTGGATTCAGTCTCAAAATATTTAATTAAAAATTGAGAGACTCCCCTATCTATCCCCGTCACTGCTCTTTGCTGGCCCTATTCTTTTTCTTCTTTCATTCATTCTTATTAATTACTGACTTCACAAATTTTAAGAGATTAACTTTTATGTAATGATAGTATTATATGGACTTTCTTTAAGTTGATTCACGTCAATTGCAAACTCTTTGCATTAAGTGTCGGGTAATGTTAACATCTTTTTATAGCAAGACCCATGTAAGGGAACTGATGGCCCAAGGAGTCATGATCGAACATATGACGCTACTTGGTGAGCTTAGTTAAGAAATAAAGTTATGCATTTGCTATAAGCATTAGCTTAAGATAAACATTAATCCTACAACAAAATATATAAGAGAAATTTAAAAATAGAATATAGCATATATAACTAATTAAATTAAACTGAGAGTTTATAGCTTGTTATAGCTAACATGTCGCAAAGAACATCTGTTGTCAGACTTAAGAATTCGCTTATTATTTAAACTGAGTCATTTTTATTTTTTATAATTTTAAAATTATTAAAAGCTCCTATACGTTGAATTAATCAAATTCAATTTTTTTCATTTTATCGTAGAATTATTCATTCAATCGAAATTCTTTTATGTCTGTACTAATTAATTTCTGAATCTGACGAAATTTTCGAACAATAGTGTTGATAAGATAATTTATTTGGACATTAGAACTAATTGACTGATGAGCAATGCTTTAATTATTTTTTTTTCCAGAAATAATGATAAAAATCACATTTGAATTATTATGTTTTTTTCGAGAGTTTATACGAATTATCGTGTTTCGTTTATTTTTATCCGACTATCACCACTATTATTAAACACACCTCCAACTATTGATTATATTCACTTTTCACACATGAAAGACGCATTATATTTCGTAGGATACGAACAATCATTGATAGTTGATGTGTATTTTGATAAATAAGCAATGATAATTTAGATTTAAAAATATGCACTGCAAGCCAAATGTAAAATTCACAAAAAATAGCTATTTCGTATCATGTTTTAAATATTAACTTTTTTCTTTACCACATAGATTTTCAAATAAATATCAAAAATAAAAGGAATACAAAAATATTTCCTAAACAAGGACATATTAATTACTCCTTCACCACCATCTATCGAATTTTTTTATATAGTCTTTATAAAATATTGAGCCTAGATTAATTTTTGACTATTCTATTCTCGATTTATATTTTGAGATATAATTTATCTTAATTCAAATATTTATTTATTAAAAACTAACAAACATCCACCGATATTAAAATATAAAATTAATTTTAATTTTTAAAAATTGTTACACCCCATAAAGCTAGTGATTCGTGTGTTTACCGTGAATTTGTGACAAATAAAGAGAGAGCTGATGCTGTAGGAAAAATCTGGAAGTGGGGCTCTGACGAATGTCACTGCGACGTGCAAGCCGCCAGCTGCACCGGCCACCGCGGGTGCCGGCCTATGGCGCTTGAGAGGATCGAGGCGTCGGCCCCGTGGCGCTGCAGGGAACCCCCCTCCCCGCCACCGACCTCCTATGTATATATACCCCTTAACTTAATTTTAGATCATTTCCAAAGAGAGCCATTTTACTCAAAAGAAGAATATAGCACGCGAAATTCAATCATTTTTCGTCCGATTACGCTATCAAACGGGGCCCAAATTCAAATTAACTTTGGGTATGGAGTTCTAAGCCTCAGGAGCGTTACTATGGAGTTAGCCACAAATTCACCCTAAGCAATTGTAGCCCCGCCTGAGTAAAAGTTGTCGTACCGCTCCAAACTAATTTCTATACGATCACAAAGCTTCTAGTAAGCATTTCTCCTTCTCAATCCTCGAGAAATTTTACATTTTGGTATTTGATCAAGTTGAAGTATAGTTGATATTATTATTAAAAGTTATCATTTTCACCGATTTTTTAGTACCGAAACTAGGCCTGTTCTCCCAAGTGATACGATTATAGTCGGGAAGGACTCGTCGAATATAGACGAAATCCTTCTGCAGACGTAAGTTCGCACTTGAGGTATGTAAGCATATCCTTTTCGGCAAGTTACGTTGGTTGTAAAGTTAGTACGACCCGCGTGTCTATAGTATTTCGTAGTAAACCTATTGTGTCGTACTGCTATAAACCGACCGAGCCTATGGTGACAAATAGTACTTTGTTCGAGCTAATCTAGCTAGAATGGTCTTACTTCAATGTTAGTAGTTAGGATGTTATCTCATACGTAATCTATTTACTGACTCGCGGGGCCATTTTGAGTTTCATTTATCGAGGTCGCGAAGACCATTTTTTGAGTTCCATTTATTGAGTACGAGGCCATACAAAGTTCCATTTACCGAGGTCGCGAGGGTCGTATTGAGTTTCACGATTGAGGCCGCGAGGGGGCGTAATGAGTTCACCGTGATCGAGGTCGCGAGTGGTCATCCCGAGTTACAAAGGCATACCATCCTTAGCTTCTCAGGTAGTAAGAATGGACCTTGTTTGTACTTGCAAGGGCGCATGTGTCTGCAGGTTCCATGCTATTGCTTCACCTCTAAAAGCCATTCAGTTCACTCAGTTCTTATTTGCTTATAAGCTTGTTGTTTAGATAATTCGGATAAAGGAGGTATTCAAAGTTAAATTCTTATTCTTCCTTTTAATTACTATAGTTTTACTAACTTTTTAGTAAGTTATTATCTTTCGCTTATATATTCGTACATGTTGTACGATGCCCACTCGGCGCTACATTACTTGCCCGCAGTGCGATAGACGCGATTCGGACGTTCCTAGCCTCCACCTCAAGTCGTAGTTTATTTAGCTCCTTCCTTCCGAGTTGAAAGTCGCAGAGGCTTGTACTTTGACGTACAATTTTTGGATAGGCCTGGGGCCCCCTGCCTCTTGACCATTATATCACTCCTAGAGGCTTATGACCGTTGTACATTCCCCGGTGATTAGTTGTTGTTGGCCGTGTAGGGCCCATGTATACTTTATTTCCCGTGTTGGCCGTGTGGGCCCTTGTTTAGCTATTAGGTTGGCGGCCTTGCTCAGCCAGAGAGCAGTTTAGTGCCCGACTTACTTTTCAATTATAACTAGACGCACAGGTGGCCTTGTCGGCCCGCATTGATTCCCCAAGTATTTCGTTGTTGTGGTTAGCTATCTTCTTTTACAGTGGCCTTGTAGGCCAGGGCTATACTTTACAAGCCGAGATATAGCCCGCTCCTTTCTTTTAACTAAGTGTCAAACGTGTCCTACCCGCCGTGTGCTACTGCACTTAAGAGGCACTGGGATGTGCCGCTATAACTCCCAAGGTATCGTGACAAAAATTTTAACATAATAAATAATATTTTTAAAAATTACGAAAAAAATACAGTGCATTGAAACAAAAGGTACATTTGGAATTAAATACAGCCAGCACACTGTTGTGGCCTAGGGTCCCACTCTTGGAAGACAATTAATATTCATTTTCTCGTGTCTTTCTTTTTATTTTCCTTTAATGAATTTCATGCAAAATACATTTTATTTTTATTTATCACGTTTAGTATATCAGAAAATAATATATTAAGTTTTTATATTTTTTAGTATTAATTTTTTTAAGATTTAAGTTTAAAATTAATTAATATTAAAATTTATGATTTTGATTTTTTTAATATTTTTAATTATATTAGTTTTTTTTTGTTTTTAAATTAACAAATCAAAGTGAACGAAAGGAGTATGTCCAAATGATTGTGAGGATTTACTGCTTCTCTTTCTTTTTGACAGTAAATTATAAAGTTTTATTCTCTTCGAATTATTTTATTTATCATATTTCTTTATTTATAAGTATTTTTTAAAAATTATATATTTTGGATTATCAGATTTTTAATTATCTAAAATATTAAAATTTTAAATATTCTCTTTTTAATCTTTTTTCAATAAATAAAATAGAGTTAATCTAAACCACTCGTAACATTGAAGTATGTTTAGGGTACATTAATTTCGCTTAAAGAGATTTAAACGTATAATGGAGGATTTTGACTAATTTAGCGACAAGCCCATATAATTAATAATAATAGTTAGCAAAGCGATCTCTTATATATATATATATAAAAGGGTTTTCCATTTAGTGTTTGAATTTGTGATACCGATTAATTAAAGTCGGAGAGATCCTATTCATCTCGCGCGATGTTTAACTTGTTAATTTTGTGATAAATTAATTAAATTATTTATGATTTAATATATTATATTTTCTATGCTTTTTCCAGTTACTATTAAGGAAAACATTTTTATTTTTTTAAAAAACATTGTGGGACACTGTTATGATTCACCAAAGAGACATAGAAGTAGTGTGTCCTAGCTATTTTTATTTTATGTAACACATGGGCTACCTCTGCTATGATGAACAAGTTTATCTTCATTTTCATTTTTTCATTGTTAAGTGTCTTACTGCACATGGTTTTGTGAGTTGTTCCTGTACAATTTATAAATCATCATAGTCTTCATTCTCGATTAGAGAGCTGATTTATTTCTTCGAATATGAAATCGTTTTTGTTAGGAAGTTTACTTGCGATGAAAATGAAACTTAGACTCAAAAAGTTATCCGATCATCCGGGAGGTAAAGATGGGGATGCCTATCGAAATCAAAAAAGATGGAAAACGCTATCGATGTGCAATTCAAAATTTTTTGCATTTCTCAATATAGTTGGCGACAAGAGCTTTTTATGAGCCTGAATGTTATCTCTACTTTAAAGTTGCTTAAGATTGTTAAACTTAACTATTTGACTTGGATGCGCTCAGAAAGTGAAAAAGATTTTCTGGGTAATGTAGATCAGAAAAGGAAGCTTTAATCCGCCTTTAGACATGGAATCGTCATTTTGCTTAGCGCTGACCCTTAAGGTGGGATTTTCCGCTCGACTAATTTAATTGGACCAAACACCGGTGGCTAACCAAATTAATTATCTAACTAGCAAACTTATACACTATATTTACCAATTATAGCGAGATTTAATTAAAAGCTGATATATAATGTATAATTTAAGTCTATATTTTTAACACAAAGCTAAAGGTTCTTTTTGTAGTATAAGAGGGTTTTTTTTTAAAAGTTTTTATTTGTGTAAGTAATTCATGTATTACTTGGAATTTATAATCTTATTTCACATTTTATTCGGATAAAATAATATATAAATTTCACATAACTTATACAATTTTAGTTAATAATACTGAGTTTTATGTGGAGATTATTTCTCCCAATGCTACCAATCTTTAAGTATAATAAATCGATAAGCAATTTTGAGAAGATTATAAGTAGTATTCATAATCATATTATGAAAACAGATAATGTATTAATCAGTAATACAATAACAATATTAATAATAAATTAAATTCAGATTAATATTATGCTCTTAGTCACATTTTGGTAGAATGTGATGCTAACCTTAAATGTAATCTTCAAATTTCAAGAGGAAAAAGAAATAGTCCAAGCAATCTAAAAGAATAATCTAATTACAAGCAAAACAACATATAAAATAAAACAATAAATTTCTAAGTAACAAAATAGTACTACAACAAAAAATACAATAGTCGAATGACGAGAAATCAAACAAAAGATAGTAACAACAATCGAATGGCAAGAAACTACAAGGGTAATCCTACGACTATTAATATGTTCCAACAACAAGACAGAACACTCGTGACAACCTACCTTTTTGTTGGACAGTAAAATTTGATTCGGCTATTTGGACCTTCACTTTTAATGATAGCTCACAATTTCTTTATAACGATATCAATTATTCAGATTATTTTTAACTTTTATAATAAAATACTTATATAAAAAAAAAAACTATTATAGAAAGGTCTGAACATCTTGTGTCTTAATCTATCAAAATCACAGTCTTGCCACCCTTTTTTAAATAATCAAAAATTGTCTTTTCAAAGTGGACCAAGAAAACAAGAGTTAACTCTTCCGCGTAACACCAAAACCATAATTTGTCTTAGCACCTTAGGAATGGAAGAAAACAAAACCAGATGGGCCTTCATTCTTAGCCCCTTTGGCCATACATTTTGGCTCCAAATTTTTAAATTTTTTCACCAAATAACTGTTTATTTATCAAATTCAACTTCAAATATGAAATTTGAAATTCGAAAAACATGTATTAGGAATTTTTCAAGTTTTTTCGAGTTTTCACAAACAATGTTTAATTGTGTTTTCATGATCATATATAACTTCAACTTCAACTTCAAAAATACCTCTTCTTTTCAACTCGAACTTCAAATACTACTTTATTTCAAATTTCAACCGACTCATATCCAAATGCCTGAGGAACCATAGTGTGTGGGATTGGGGGTATAGATGAGGTATGGTTAGAATTGACTATATAAATCGTCACTGATCATGTCGCGCTGTTTAATACAAAAGGCAAGAGTCAATCACAAATAAGTTAGAATTGACTATTGGTCATGTCTGCTCCATTTAATACAAAAGGAAAGAGTGTAAAGAAAAAATTTTAACAATACAACACAAACATTCAACAACATTTTCAAGAAACAAGGCAAGCTCATAGAACAATGAAACCTCTTTATGTATTCAAGTAAAGACAGCTTTTGCCTTATGAGAAAAGAATAGAGCATTCATGGATCTAATCTATTATATCTGGAATTCATGAGTGACATGTGATAAATCCATCTAAAACATACTTGCTAAACCATAGATATCAGGCACCATACCCTGAGTCACAACTGGCACAAATTCTATCATACAACCTCAGAGATGATATAAATACGAGAAAAGCATTCTCCCGTGAACCGAATATGACTGCAGTGAGTTCTGGATCTATAGCCATTCTCAAAGCACTAAATGGAAACGCGAAGAAGCTATTCTTCAGTCCAAAATTTCACAAAAGCCGTGACACATGCCTTCAATAATGCCAGGAGAGGATTTGTTTCACGTTCCCCTGAATTTGCTGAAGTGCCTTCATGTTTCACTGAGAAATTAGCAATCAAAAAGTAAATTAGTGGGAATTGTGTTGCAGGAACGATGAAATTGTTGGACATCAGGAACTAGGAAAAAGAAGACAGGAACTGTATTTAGCTTATCGAAGTGAAGTCATCAGTTATACTCACAGATGAATTCTGTCTAGTGGAGGATTGCCTCCTTTCTGATGGCTGCTACCATGTTGAGCGCTGGCCTTGCCTTTACCTTCAATCAACTCGTCAGCAGCTGGTTTCTTAGAAGCACCACTATTACTACTGCTATCAACAGTCTCATTATGCATAGGGGCTAGCATAACTGTCTGCAAAAGTTTGAACATTTTGAATTTAGCATGTTAACATCAATAGAGAGAAATTTAACATTTACAATAAATACTCAAAAAGGCGAGCAGAGTTCAGATGGTAGATGAGGATAAACAACCCATTCACATTAATTGGATCTTTGTTAGTTACAGCAACAAATTATGTTCGTTAGCTAAAGTTAATTGCAGATGACAAAATATGGCCAACCTTAATACCTGAACCTTTATCATTGCAAGCATAGCAGAAGAGTAAAAGTCTAATGCTATTTAGGAGGTTGGTGCAGAGCTGTAAAATTCTATACAGATATCAATGACCAGACATTCATTTGTTCATGAAAGGGCTGAGTTGTATATACATGTGTTTAAGAGTTCATGAAAAACAGATAAAAGTTTAAAATTGTGTTTTATTCTCCAAATGAATCCTTGTTGCTTCTAAAAGTTTTGCGCGTAAGGCTGAAGGGAATTTCTTTATCAAAGTCAAAGAAACCATATGTGTTGGAGCATCTTAACTTTCTAAACCTTTCTTGAAATCATAATAAGTCAAGGGGCCGTGATAGCATGAAGTGACTGTACAGAAAGGAAGCCACATAAATGCCTTAATTTGGTATGTCTTCGACAGATTAATCAAAGTGAACTTTGGAAAAGGTGAAGCTACCATCTAAAGATAATATTGGGTTTTCAATCTACTATACATACATTACCTTAGTTTTGACCGATTTACATCCTTATCCAAATCAACATGTAGGATTCAGCAACCCCCAGCCCACCCAAAAGAACAAAACAAAACACTAAATGGAAAACATAAGCACTTCAAATTTCTTTTCTTTTAATATTAAACTCTTAATACTACAGTATTAACAGTGCTGATGCTCAAGAAATGTTCACAAAAATATACACATCCCTCAGCGTTACGCATGTCACGTGGAGATAAATTTGCAAACTCCAGACTGATTGGAAGTACTGACTCTATTTCCCGTACATTTGTCATCTGTAAACCCCAGCCCAATAATGAGTGCATTAAAGTTTAAGACAAGCACCAGAGGAGATAAAACACTCAATCAAAAGACTAATTAATACATATGAAAAGAAAAGAGCAGAGAACTGAGACTCCAACTCAACATGAAAACATTGCCAAAGTTTACTGCTTAAAAGCTTACCTCACTCAAAGTTGATGGTCTTAACTCCTACATCAGTGGCAATGGGCCTCTCTTTCTTCTGAGGAACTTGAAATTTCCAACATGCCTCTCCAGCTCGTCTCTGTTTTCATTCAACAGCTATCTCGACTTCTCTGTTGTTGATCAGCTATCATCACATCAACTGGCTCATTTTTACAAGTTGAGCAGCCGGGAAGAAGTTGTATCCTGTCGTGTTCATGCGTTCTGTTTCTTTCGATGTTTTTGCTACACTAGTTGTCTCATTGGATCCATTCCAAGTCACTATTTTCTTCAGATAACGTGGTCAGTGTGGAAATCTCTCCAGCACCAGTAATTCTGTCGCTAAGAGGTATTCCAATCTCTTTGATGCTTCTAGCTCATTCAATCCACCTTCAACATCTAGATTCTCTCCTACCACGGACTCTGTAGATATTGGTTCTCCATATGTTTCATCTTTTCTAACGGTACGACGAATAGCATCAACCCACAGAGAAGACTCCGCATTCACACTTTCAGAGATGATTTCCAGTAGAATCTAAAACTTGTGCACTGGTAATTTGATGCTTGAAAGAGAGGTTATTGAGTAAGTCAGATTTAGCAGAGATTTGCCTTTGGCTGTCTCATAGTCACCAACCATTTGTTCATTGAGCATCTCATAGTCAACTCTATTAATCCCACTAGAATGCAAAACCTCATCCTTGTTTTTTTGACGATCAGATTCAGAATCAATTATGTAAGACTCATCAGACTGTCTCACCTTCTCAGAAACATAACTTGTGCTAGCTTCTTAATTGGCCACCTGCAACCTTCACTTCATCTATACTGCTTCCATTCACCATAATCAACTTCTTTCACTTGTACCCATGTAATGGTTGGGCGCAAAACTTGACATAACATGGGTCTCACCAGATAAAGATAAACTTTGAGGTTCAGTTGATATAGATCTGTGGATATTGTTCTACAAACATGATATTGTTCTGCTCTTCAGGAGATAACTTAGCTGGACCTAGAACTTTATTTTCCTGAATTATCTCACTAACTATTTCTCGTGACCGTAGAAAGAGCCACTAACTTTGTGCGTCAAATTAAGTGATGGGAAATTCTATCATTTGACATCTGATATCTGCAACAATTAAAGCCAAGCACATTAGACGCCATTCTGTCCATCTAAACTACTGGCAAGTAAAGATATTCAAATTTTTGCTTTTTTTTTTTTTTTTTGGAAAATTTTAAGATCATCGAAAATTCTTACTTCCTTGGCACCTTTTTGAAGATGTTCACCTAGGTAGAGATGATCTAAATAGCAACCTATGAGACAAACGATCATAAAACATTGAAACTAGACCCCTTTACCTGTCCGGTTGTCCCCGATGAAAGTCAGAATGAAACCTGCTTATTCAAAACCAATTCACTCTAAGGAAAGGAGAATTTGCAAATGTCTGGCACCTATTTTTGATCATGGTAACACCAAATGTCGAGCATCTTGCTGTCTTTCTATATTATTTTTAAGCACATATAGGATTTCTACATCTATAGAAGATTGTATTTCATTGTAAAAAACAACATATTTTTGCAGCTTAATTCTATGCTCTGTATACCTCTTAGAAACCAGGGAATTTCTTGAGTTCAATGAAACCTTATTTACTTGCACGGAAAAGAAAGGATGAACACATGTCTCGAATTTTAACATAACATTTTCTCATCTATAGCTATATAACATTGCAACACTTAATTGTTATGTGAAATCGGCAAGCAAAGACCAGATTGCTTAACCAGGTAATCGGGTAACGCTCAGTATTCAACTTTGCTTCCAAAAGTTTAATTATCTCTATGAGGCATCATATGCGGAGATCGTTAACTTAATGACAAGGGGCACTGTCAACCAAGTTTGCCTACAACTAGGGTCCACGGAAGTGTCAATCTGAAATTTGGATACAACCATAGCAGCAACCTTAAATGTAATATTTAACTCATGCCCTTAAGAAATATCATTTCAGTACCTGCTCTCTCACAATTTGGCAAAGTTCACATACAGATATAGACGATCCATTAGCTAGACTGAAGCATCTGAAGAATTTAAAAGAAGAATAGGTCCAACACTACTAGATCGATGATAGAGCAACACAAGTGATGTTCTAAACCCTAAACAAATCGGTCCAAATAAACCAGACTTGGAAGATATTATCAGAATAGCTTATTTTAAAGTTAGCATGAAAAGGTTGCATTTCTTTATAAAGTTTCAACCATAGTCTTCCTCTCTTCTTTTCGAACGCCAATCCTAGTCTTCCGGCCACCAGACTCATTGTAAGTAGCAAGGGCAAAATGTTTGCCCAAACCCAACCACCCTTTAATTGTCTGCATGAGCAACTTTCAGCTACTCATGTAAAGCGAAAATGCTTAACAACAAATGTTAATTTTCAACATCAAATAATGAAATTCCAAAGCTGAATTTACAAACAAGGGAAATGGAAAGAAAAGAAGAAAAAAGAATTCATCATATTACACACAAAGGCTATATACTTGGATTTCTCATTTGTCTTGATTTACCCCTGTCAAACGAGTTGATAGGGGTATGGGTCTTCAATATCGAAATGGTAATGAAGCAATCTCTTTCAATCCAGCAAAAACTCTAAGTGAATTAACAAATGATTACGACGGACAGAAAATAAACAATATATTCCACCACAATGCAACATGTAGAAGCTATATTACCGGGAATTTTCATTTGTGTTGATATAACCCGAAGGGGTTGTCAGGGGTATGGTTACTTTTTAGCGGATCCTTCAAAACTTACGAAAACTTGCTAATTTTTTTTTAAAAATGTCATACTGAATCCATGTAACATAGCATATAAACAGTTCAATACAAAGAGCCCTTCCAGAAAAACTAATTAGTTCCAAATATATAAAGGACAAAAGAATTGAAACTCCAGGTAATATTTTTTCTTTCACCTCAGCACAGACACTTAAAAAAAACAGTATCAACAAGAACAGTTAAACGCAACACTCAAAGACAACAATTAGAAATCTGAAGTGAAAAAAATAATTAAAACAATCAAGATTAGTCAAATCATTGAGAAGCTAAAACTCCACCAAGAAATCTCTCCGTTTTTTTTCCTACTCCTTCGTCTTTGGAATTCTGATACTCATGTTCAATAAAATGAGCAAAAAGAAACACAAGTTAAAACCCCATTTCCACAATTCCATAAACAAACCAAAATTTAAGAATGAAGCAAACATTTTTTCAGTTGTAAAAGACAAAATTTAAAAAAAAAATAATTAAAAAGATGGAGATAAATATACAGCATACCTGGGTGTTTCTGGAAGAACTAAAGTGGTGAAGGGAAAATAGAAAAAGTGAGGGCTTGAAAGTGATAAACCCTACACAGTGAGGACTGAGAAGTGAGACACTGCTCCCAGCATTTCATTTTTCTATTGGTCCACATAGTGGGCGGGCTGATTATTTATTTATTTGAATTTTTTATTTATTAGCCTTTTAGATTTATATCATTTGTATACTATTTATTTATACAATATATATACATACATATACACACACACATATAACGTATTTCTTAATTTTATTTTGCTTATTGAGACGATGATATAATATGAGTTTAAATGAAATAAATAAAAATTTATATAACTAATTTCAACTTATTTGAAACTAATACGTCGATTATTCGCAGTATATGGTTTCTAAAGCAATAATATATGTGTGCTCGTGATTTGATCATGGAAAGCAGTGTGGTATGTCTAATTATTGAGATTAGAAGTGAAATGTCGTCGTATTAAAAATTAAATATTAAAAAAACAAAAAAAACATTTGAGATAGTCAGTTATATGAAATTGGAAATTAAATTATGATTGAAATAAATTAAAAATATTTTTATTTTTAAAAAACACTATTTATAATACTTAAAAATCATCTGTGTTTGTGAGGATGGATAGGGCACTTAAAGTCAAAATATTTATTCTGTCCCTTCGAGTATTCTGGGTTGTTTAGAGGTCAACTTGACCAGATTTATATTTATATGGATTTGATTTATCAAATTTAAGAAATCAATAATAAATACATGTCATAAATAGGATAAAGTATTACTATCACACCACATAATTAAGTTTTAGTGGAACACCAACGTGCCTAACTTTGTTGAATTCTGCATTTCAGAGTCACACGATCTTTATTATATGCACATTTTAAATTTCTTTATTGAACCTATGAATCTGCCACAGGTCCGCTACCTCAGCTTAATGGTCTCATGGAGCTGCTTACTGATTTTTGAGAGCCAAGGTTGAAACCTCTACACCTTCCTGTTTTGCGCAAAAGAATGAGAGACAAAGAAAGTCCTCTCAAGAATTTCTTATGAGAGAAAATTGTGCTACAGTAAAAGAATTTGCATTTGGCTTCTATTATAAAAATGTATATACACTGTGAAAGAATACAATTTCAGCAGAGGCTCAGCTCATTTCAAATACTGCAGTAATGGAATCTCCACTAGAGATTGTGCCTAGAACCAGAGACATTGTAATGAGCCGCATAAGATGTCCATTATAAAAGCTTTCAAAAATGCTGGCGAGCTACGGATAACATATCATTATACTCGCTCTTGCCAAGCCTAATGCACTCTCCCACCGTTATGAATATACGTAGTTAGGTCAGTCTAGTATGTCAGTTTCGTGTGTGTTGATGCAGTTAGAAAGAATTAAACCTCTCGCTCAACGCCATTCTCTTTCATCCACAAGCCCAGAGCAAAATGAGCTTGTTTGTCGGGAGATAGGGTTTAGTGTGCCTTCACAAATGGTACTACAAAACCTTCTAGCCAAGTGTGTTATCCTCCATGTCTTCTGTTTATATCCGTATTTCATTCTTTTTCGAGTAGTTTTCTTTGTCTCTTCTCTTCTTGTCCCTTTTTTGCCTGTATCTCTCTTTCTCTCTCTCCCTTTCATATCCCTTGCCAATATACCTCTCCTGTTAATGGCCACAACCACGTATTATATGGATGGAAATTGTCATCAGCAGCTTCTGCCAAGCCTCATCCATACTCTTCAACAATGTCATGTTGAAGTACTCTGCCCACATATCCTTTTCGTTGCTTCAATGATGCTGCTCTTCCAGCACACCTGAGTGAGGATTAATGTAAAACCATCTGCCGCACTGTGATAGGCCCACACATTTACCAACAGTTCCAAAACCCGACAGTAACAGTGCTGCTTCTGGTGGTCGGAAACAATCAAATGTTAAGAACTTATCCTCCTAACCTGCATTACTTTGTACCAAATGTAAACTAGTATTAATGCAATTTATCTATATAGGCTTACCTCCAATGTTGAAGTTGCCAGTATACAATGTGTCCTATTACTTGAATTCACGTGGGCAAACTATCCAGGAGCATCGACAAACATCCAGATTTGGGGAATAATTTTAGTTCTCAAACAAACAATCTATGTTTCCTCGAACTATACTATACAAATTTATGCAAGTACAAAATGCCACAAGTATGTTGCCCTAGATTACCTGGAAAACATAACAAACTCCAGAAAAGAAGAGGTTGGCATAACCCAGCTATGTAGTGCTGACCATCTTCCACCATCTTCGGGCATGGGTGGGAGAGCTTATATGTGACGCAACCATACATTCTACTAGTGTCAATCTTGAAAAGCATTTCTTGAAAGAATGTTCAAAGAAATGAGAGTTATTGAGATAACTTTATAAGGGATAATCTCGATTAACAGCAAAAATATACCCATTCCCGATTACAAGGTGAAGATACTTATTAAGAAGATAGGTGCAAAATATCCAGGTTCCTGTAATTCTATTCTTTAACATTATACATTCTAGGACATGAATTTCTGAAATCTCCATTTCCAGCTTCTTGGACTTGAGAACATGACATAGTTGAAATACAATCAACTTGAACTTGGGATTTATAATTGTATTCAATATTAGATAAACCTAAATAACGAATAACTCATCCAATTTTCTGTAATAGAGATCTAGACTGTTCAAATAAACCTATCCAGCAAAATGTAAAGGAAAATATGCTGCAGGAATGAACCTATCTGTTAAAATCGCACCGTACATGATGTAATATTTACCTGCAGTTGCCTCCATTCAGTATATCGCACATTGACCAGAAGGTAAGGGATCATTGCTTCTGTGGCCCACCATCCACATCCAAATGTGCCCAATAGTATATAACATCACCTTTAGCCTTAGCCTGTATTGTTTCTTCAAGGGCCAGCTCAGCATTTTTAGATAAGGAAACCTGATACATTAGTACAGAATCCTATATGAAACTTGTTAACAAGAAAAGAGTACATAGAAGATCATATCATATGTGAATATGATAATGTCAAGTTTAACAATTACAAGAAGAACAAGTTCACATGTCAAGATTCATCAAGAACTAATAACATACTTTTCTCCCAGTAGCTCGCCAAGACTGGAATCCAATCCAGGGTCGCTTATGGATATTATCTAAATTGTTTGCACTGGAAAACATGCCACCCATCTCACAGAGGATATTCCGGTAGTAGGTCTCATTCAAGAGAGTAAGCCGGCCAACTGCATCAACATCATCTGTCCTCAATCTCCGTGCTTTAGTTGACTATAAGGGAACATGTCATAGTTAGAACTAAAGAAACGAGAGATTTAACATAATGAAGTAAATAAAATTTATGAGAATGAACTTAATCTGCCTTAGCAAATATGTATAACATATAGAATTGTAATC
Organism: Datura stramonium; assembly: GCA_018107945.1. Lineage (NCBI taxonomy): Eukaryota > Viridiplantae > Streptophyta > Magnoliopsida > Solanales > Solanaceae > Datura > Datura stramonium. The sequence continues at coordinate 39,941 of JACEIK010001382.1, forward strand.
TAAAAAACTTCATTTCTGTACCAAGAGATACTCAAAAAAGAGAGGAAACCATATGAAACAAAAAAACATATAGAATAAGCCACAGGAACTCACTAGGCTCAATCCACGGCCAAAGAGCCATGATGCAGAAATGGCCAAGCTCCAGTTCCATCATAAACCTCGTGAAATGCATAAACATTGCCCAGTCCTTTCCAGCTCACCTTCATCCCTCTCATTAGTTTCAAACCGAAGCTTTTCAGCTTTTCGAGCATTGCGGTATAGTTCATCCCACTCTAACCAATGTCTTTTTCCATTCTTTCTTCAATCTACACAGAGAGAAATGTGCTCAACAGATCTTGCATCAAAGGGAATTCAAGAAAAACAAAACATGGACAAGTAAGATCTATTTTTTCCTTTTTCTTCTTGTTCTTTTGGTTATGGGACTGTGGATGACAGGGAAAAACTACTTGTCAGTAAACATATTCACATACTCACCTCCTTCTCCACCTATTTACTTCCTCAGAACGCTCCATGTCATTCAAGATGTCTCATCCAACTTCTGTTGGAAAGTCTCTTCCTTTGAAGCCTCGATCATCTTCGATACATTAATCAGAGGAACAAACCTGTCATCTCTACTTCAAGGTCAAAAACAACACTGGAATTTATTGGATCTACATCCTTCATTTGAAGATCTTCTATGTCATTACTATCCTCTACATCCTTTTGGAAATAACCCCACTCCCACGAGCCCTGCTTAAGCTGAGAGGTGTTTCCTGGAAGTATCACATCAGATGGGAAAGTTATGACATTCTCCAGCGCATACCCTGTAACGCATTCCACTGCAAGCATGTTTTTGGAAAGCAGCCTCCCAGAAGATGCAATAGTGTGAGCATATCTCGTGAGTTTTCCATCAGATACAAGTAGTGAGAAATCTTGCACCAATTCATTTGAATTGTCCTGAGAGAAGATGATTCCATGCACTTCATCAACAACCTGGATACAAGAAAATTTGTCAGGGAAAGACAAAATAAGAAGCAAAGTATTCTACTTTTGAGCTTAAAAAAGTTGCCAAAAAACACTTGATCAACTTACATATTTCTTAGTGACAGGGAAGTCTGGTGCAACAATTGGTATTCCAAATGACATAGCTCGTATCAGAATAGAGGAAATTTTTGCTCATATTGGGGAGCAGTAGAGGACGATGTCAGCAATCAGTGTAATACCGTTAACATCACCCTTCGCACTATGGTGTGAAAGAGATCCTCACGAAGTCCTAGACGAGTAGTAATATCCTACAAATTTTGTGACAATATAGCTTTTTTTAATTTTATTGCATAGATAATAGTAAGTAAACAGCATGTTGCTGCTACTGCAAAATGTTTTGAAGCATTATTCAATATCACTTGAACTTTAATCTCAATCAACAAATAAAAGTAAAGCACTAGCAAGGAATGAAGACAACAAAAATGGAAACACATATTGGACGACAAAAGGGTAAAAGTTTCAGGTAGCAACTAAAACAACAACACCCTCTTTAAAGTATAAAATCAAGAGAAATGATTTAGAACTCTCTACAATGAGTTTCAGTTGTTATGCATAAGTATACCTAAGAAGATTTATCCTTACTACAATTTAAACAACAAAAACTTTTAAGATTGAGATGAAACACTAGTGAAGCAAAGGAAGGTGAAGGAAAACCATCAATTACAAGGACAGAATAAAGAGTGAAACAGGATGCAGAAATTAAGAATTATCTTAATTACTAATACAGCATTCAAGAACTCTACCTGCAATGCCTCATTATACCCATCACTGGAATTTCCTGACATGAAAACGAATCTTCAGTCTCTTCAACATCGCCCTTCCAGCAAATTTGAGTAGCAAAGGTTCTATTTCATGAATGGACAAAGCATAATCCCAAGACAGCTCATTGTAGACAATGGAACTTCCTTCAAAATCAAAAACCAAGAGATCATCTTTGTCAAAACCATATTTCTCCCTCAGCTGAGATTTTGAATGTCTCCTACTATAACTGTCAGCAGCCCAATATCTTTTGGTGATCCGGGATCACAAAGAAGTTTCAGTGTCGAGCCTACTATATAACATTCATAACAGGAGAAATGTGATGGTTGAGTACATGAAAAGCTTGATGACCACTTGAAATCAATGCTAAGAATTCTGAAAAAGAATAATACAGAACGAAAAAACAGAGAAGAATATTGTATATACCGGCAAAGAGTAATCTGGAAATACAATAACATCAGCCCTACGGTGCATTCTCCAATGAGAAATGTGATGTTCCCAGCCCATTTTTTCATAGAGATGAAGGCGACTTGCCAGGAGTATCTTGTTGAATTATCCACAAGGGGACAGAGCAAAAAGGCTCCTGCATAAGGCTGCATAAATATAGAACTCACAAACCATAATATCTCAAGCAAAATATAGAGAATGCAAAGGATATCAAAGTTAAAGATCTAGATTCATCTTTGTTATGTGATCTCCTGTATTTTCCTAGACATACCCATGTCAAGGACTGACATGATATGGTACTTGTAGGCATCATTTAGAGTACATCAAGAATGTAGCATAAAAATTGAACATACTAGTGTTGACATCATCTGATAATAACATAAAGTCAATTTTTGACATTAGGATTGATTTATTATAACATCTTACAGCAGTGTTCTTCATTCAAATGCAACTGCAAAACTAGGTTCAAGCATTTTCTTTTATGTTGTACAAGTCAGCATTGCACTAGTAATGCTAGTAAAACTCGGTCACAAGAGAAATTCAGAATATAGGACAAGGATACTGTAAAGAACAACTCATTGCCCGTAAATTTCCCCACATTAAAAATAGCTTAAACTTTCAAAATAGAAGACTAAACACGCTGCTTTAGTTGTTATACATAAATAATGAGAAACATGATGTTCATTCTGAATCTCCCAGAATAATGAAAAGTAAGCTTCGATCAACAGGCTAGCCATACTCTTGATATAGCATTTTTTTATCTTCAAGTGAATCAGCAATGACACCGTCAAAACTGCATGAATGAAAGTGTAGAAACTAATATATAATTTTTGTGAAGTTAATACTGAAAGTAGCGAGAAAGGAAAAGTTAAGAAATGACTGTTTGCTGAGATCCAGACAGAGCATGCTTACATTGACCAATCAATGAGATCATATCTTTCAGCAGTTAAAATTGATAATTGGCCCTATTTTCTTCCCAGAGCATAGATCTTGCAATGCCATCCTCCAAAGCATATATCTGCAAAGAAGAGTTTTAAGTAGGGTATAAGGTTGCACATAATCATTATACACCACTATCAAACAAGGTGCAGTCCTTCTGTCACAACTTAGTTATGGGTACCACACGCTGCCATCATAGCTTTCATCCCAAATTTTCAGATAGAGAACCAACAACTTATAGACAAATTAAAATGTCATAATCAGATGTGTGATGCAATTATTTAAAGGATATGAGGGAAAAAGAAAATAATCATAACAAATACGAATAACAATAACTTAATTAAGAAACTAAGAGAGAAAACAGAGAAGAACATATGACATTAGTATAGTTCTATTTAAAACAAAATTCCACAACCTGTCAGATCAGTCCTCCCAGCTCCAAGAGAAGAACCCCTTCTGTTTCCCAGAACCTAAACCAGGCTAATCTCAATGGGCCATGGTGAGCCAGTTCTCCACCCCAATTTACCCCCTTTGCAACCAAATTTTAACTCAATATCAAATAAAAAGTTTGTCATATATGAACCTCAAATAGAAATTTCAGGTGAAAAGAATCTCTATAGCTGAAAATACCATCTTGAGAGCAGAAATACCATCTGAAATATAGAATAGTTGCAACACGGATACTTAAAGTTTTTATCTCTTAGACGTACATATGTAGGATACAAGCAGATATTATGACTTGGAAGTACCCAAAAATTACCTTAATCATATAGCCTAGTCTCTGTAAGTTCTTCACACAGTAGACAGCATTAATGACAGTGGGTCCTTCCTCATGTTTCCTAAGACCTTATACAGTCATATTGAAGCACAGTTAAATTCGGGAAAGCTAAAGAGACCAATGTAATGTGCACTTTGACATAGAAAAACCAATAGGGAAGAAATATTAATATATTATGAATACAACCAAATTACAAATGGAGACTTGACTCTCTAAACCACAGTGTTTTATCTAGGCATTTTAAAATTAGCAAGCGGAAACGTATATCCATGTAAAATAAAATAACACACATCTGTTAAGACTGAATAACTGCAAAAACCAGGTAAAGATAAAAGGCTGAATACACAAAAGAGGGGATTAGATATACTTTACATGTCAAAAATGTTCTGCTCATATTTTATTCTCACTCATTCAGCAAATAAAAAGTTACGGCATACTTCAAATTCAGGCAAACACTAAAATTAGTTTCAGCCTTGTAAGAGCATTTATCCACACTATCACAATCACACAATGATGTGAAATTTTAAGTTTGAATCATCTGCCATCATCTAGATCTTACAGGTTCAACCAAAAGAAAATGAATACACCTACAAATGGGCTGGTTGGCAGCTAAACTATTGATTTGATGTGCATGATACCATTCTTTTTTGGTTTCCATCCATTACATTTTCAAGACTAGAGGTTACAATTCAGAGCAGACGTTAATGCATTTTGCAGTAAATGGAATGCTGACAAAGATTCATATCACTTACCAAAATACGGATTTGGTATTCACATATGTGAAACAAACTGGATCTGTGAAATATATTCATAATTGAAAATTTTAAGCCATATCATCGAATTGCTCAGATCGACATGAAAAAGATATCTATAAAACATCAGGTTCATATAGATCTGTTCAAGCTCTATCATGCAGTTACTCTCTTTTGGAAATACAATGGGCAGCGGCAGTTCTTTCTTAGTAATAAAAATTTTGTATCAAAGAAGAGAACTCGACTCCTATCCAACAAGTGAGCATGATCATGTAAGTATCAATTTCTGCATCGTCTTAATTCACTTAGAAAGCGATTGTCTTAACAGCTTTTTAAGTTCTTCTATGGAGATTATATTTTACTAATAACCTCACATTTGCAATTCGACTACTTAAACATGAACACAGGCGTATATGGTTCTTACTAGCGCAATCCGAGGAGGCCGAACACCAATTCTAGGCTGATTCCTAAGCAAGTCCAAACCATTACCAAGCCGAAACCTCCGTGGTTGAACAAACTCCAGTGAACTCCCTAACTTCAAAACTATCCCTAATGACACTGCCAATGAGTTTCATTTTGCCTAAATACCGACATGATTGAGTCAACACCATGACGCCAGCGCAAACAAATATAACCAGAAATATGCACAATATAACCATTTCCCTCTGACACAGACGAAAATCAGCTTCCTACTATAAGATCGGTTGTGATGATGGTGATGATGAGATCGTGCCGCCGTCTTCCACCGGGCCGATCCGGCGAAGACGACTGCAACGTCCGTCGGTCTGTGAAATTCTCTTGAACCGAAAACGGTCACGGATCGAGCGGAACTACCGCCGGAGCTGATGGCATTATTATCATTCTTATCCTTATTCTCGTCGCCGGAACTCGGCGAGCCTACGGGCCATTATTGTCATCGTTTTCAATCGGAGAACTGATTCAGTGAGCTGGATTCGGAATTTGTATGAATTTGTGAATTGATTTCTGCTTTTGGCATTGAAAAGAGTGTGATTTGAATCGAATAATTGGTATGAGTAGAACTCTGTTTTTATTGTTTTGCTTACACAGTTTTTCTTCACTCGTTTTTCTGTATCTTTGACTGTTGATTGTTATAATATTAACACTGTTTTTCAACCTCCATTATTCATAAATTCTAATTTTGATCCTTCAAATTATCGATTGTACACATTTGACCTTTAATTATTTCAACTATGCTTTTACTCTTTTTACTTGGAAATATTTATTAATTTCAATAATTATTAATTACTTTATCATTTAATTACGTATTTATTAAGTTTGTATTATCAAATACAAACTCTTTATTGTGTGGAGCAAGAGGTGTTGTCCGTCAAGAATTTTCACGTTCACAAGATGAAAGTTGGTAAAATGAGGATGTTGCGATAACAGGTGGGTATACTAGAGACATTGAATGAGCATGAGAATATCCAAGATAAGGTGGGAGTAGTCACCAAGGACAAGATGCAGTGAGGTTAAGATAGTTCGGCATGCGAAGAGAGAGACACGCATGCTCAAAGAGTTTATCATGGATGGTTTCACTGTGAGAGATAGAGGTAGAATAAAGAAGTGTTGAGGTGGGACATTGTGGCGAATATGGTGCAATTTTAGTTTATCAATGGAATAGATACATGTAGTGAACACATATGACAGAGAAGGGCACAGGGAAGTGCTGCGTTGTCTGGCGTCCGTCATGATAATAGTCAGGAATGCCCCCCGTAATTTATTATCCTTCGATTTTGTCGCTATCTATTTATTTCTCGTATCTCACTAATGTATTGTTTTGTTGTAGTCTCAGCTCGACATTTGGTCCCGCGCTATTTTTATTATTGTTGGTCGCTTTTTATACTTTTGTTACTTTTTTAACTACTTTAGAATATTTTTCTTGAGTCGATAAATACTATGAAACAACCTCTCAATTCCCGGTGTATGCAGTGATAGTGTCACAAGACACCACCTCCTTATACCCTACTTTGTATAATTCATAGTGAAACAAGTAGACATATTATTTGTTGTTGTTAAGTTTGTATTATTACTGGGTAAGTACTTTTTTAAAAGTACTGAAGTCGAGGGACTTGAAAATAGCTTTTTACCTGTGGTATACAGACACGATGTCACTTCTCTAAACTTTATTACAATTACATTGAATATATTTTAAAAATATTTCAAATATTAAGAAGTTATTTCCTACGTAAATGATCAAATGCCTACACTATAATTAATTGAAGGTTGGGTTATGTTGAATTGTATATTAAAACGACCAAATCTAAAATTTTGAATAATATAGAGATCAAAAATGTTACTATTCCTTTGGCTTTTTCTGATCCTTCTATTATTTTGTTTATTTCAGATTGAATAATCAACGATGCGATGAACTGTGGCGCTACGCGCTTTTAAGCCGGCGGGAAATTTATTAGGAAACAATTATTATTAAATAGGAAACTAAAAGTTGCAGAATTACTATTTAGAATGAATGCAGTAAATGGGGGACAAGAATAAAAGGCGTTGCATTAAAATGAAATAATTGCAATTTGGTTCTTTAATTATTAATCCATTCTGTTTATATTATTTGTCATGATTATTAAAATTAACGCATAATTAATTATTTTTTTTCTAATTTTTACTTTTTAATAAATATGAAGAGAGATTTATATAGTTATAGAAAATATTATTAAATTACAATTAAAGAATATGGACTATTAGTTAAATCATCCTTTTAGATAATAATTTATTTATTTTTATTTATTCATTATACAGTCAAATTTTTCTACAAAGTGACAATATTTGTTTATAAAATTTTATAACCGCTATTATGAGGTGTTTTTATATATGTATACCGATATTTGAATTAGGATCTCATTTAGTGTTATAAATAAAAGTACGTCAAAGTATTTAGTTTAACGATATTGTGTACTAAGAAGAAGTAATGTATTTGTTAATCATTTTAACCAAAAAAATAGAAAGAGTATGAATGTAAAAAATCAAAGTCCTTCCTTGTGAAGTTACAATCATAATTGATGGATGTTGGTTTAATATAATATTTTTCTTTTTAGATATTCGTAGTTGAAATTTACTATGTGTATGACATTAATGATGATTACAATAAATATTTTAAATATTTATTTACACATAATATATTTCTTATAAAATATTATTGCACGATATTTGAGAATACTATTATAGATGAGTAATTTTACAAAGAGTGTACCACTAAAACGAACGTCACCGCGTTATAAGTGCAATATCAAGTATGCAGTAAGAAAATTAGCAGCTGAAAATCAGCTCAAGAAAAATCAAAGTGTTATATGAAATGTTGTTATTATGAATGGCCGTTATAGAGAGGTTTGACTATATATATTTTAAATATTCTTTTTTTTATATTTGACTCCGCATTAATTACTTATTTCAAATATCAATTAATATGGTATTGTTATAAAATACTCATATCAATTCGCTATTTTACATAGCAATAAATTCTAACTAAACAAATAGCAATAAATGAAGATTTTTTTTTAAATCGTGCAAAAATAAAATATGAAAAACAAAATAGACTGAAATAGTAAATTTTAATTTTGCTTTCTTAATAATCACTAATTAAAATATATATTCGTGTAAAAAGTTTGTTACAAAACGTGATCCCACTTGCTTTCTGTTATTTCCTTTTAGTGAAATATTCCATATTTGTACATATAATAATTGTATTTTCGTATATATAATAATAAGTATATTTTCGTATATATAATATCTATAGCTAATACATTATATCTAAAAAGCAGATAAGAATAAGAAAAATATATTGTATTTGCTCGTATTAACATATTTACTTATTGTATTTGTGTGTGTCTCGAATAAAATTCAAAACTATCGCAATATATTGTAATTTTCTAAAGTATCACTATTTCGAGTAATTAAGAGGGTTACGTTAGTTAAGCCACATAATTTTTTCTTTTTATAGTAATCTCAAATTTATATATAATATATTTGAAGTCACGATCAAATATATATAATTATTTAAAAAATTTCTTAACATAATATAAGATCCGGCAAAAGTCAGTGGGTTCACATTAATTCACAAACGAAACTCTAGATCTGTTCTGATTTAATTTATTATCATTATTTTACAATTTTAACATTAGTAATTTTGAATTATTTTTTAATAAGACCAACAAACAAAAAATACCGACACACTTTAATGCTTAAGCATGTGATTAGGAATCTAAAAGATTTAGATTAGTCTTAATTGTGGAACTTGTGCTTTTTGCTTACAAAAAAATTACTCCACTTAAATGTAACTTTATGATCGATTTTAATTCTATTATTCTATTATTTTCTTTTATGTTTTATAATTTAAAATCTTTTGTATAATAATTAATCATAGAGTAGTAAGGATCTCGTACTAGTAAATATAACTTTCCCATTATATAAGAAAATCAAATTCTAATTAAATCACGTTGCAATGATTCATTTCTCCAATAATTTTTTCATTTTCAAAGAGTTAAATTCGAAACCTCTGATTAAAAATAAAAAGAATTTTGAACGTCCATCCAACCACAATCTATGTTGCTAAAAAGTTCAATAATATATTATTATATTATGAAACGTGAAATAGTTTGAAGTTTTCAATCCCTTTTAGGATCTCAATAACTATCTTATTATTTATATTATCTATCAATGTTATATGTCTCTTCTTCTTCTTTTTTTTTTCTTTAATTTTCTTGGATACTATTTTATTCTATTTGATTTGCATATATTTACTTCTCCCAAGATTTAGAGAGTCCGTTTAGAAGAAGATTATAGGCTTTCTAAGACCAAAAATTGTGGTAGGGTAACAATACTTTTTATCTCTAATCGTATGTCTCGAGTTCGAGCCTCGGAAACCCTAAAAGTGGACTTTCTCTCTGCACGAATCTGGATTAACCATGCGTAGAGCAAGTAGAAATCCAAAAGAAAAAAAGAAGGAACATGTTACTTCACTACTAACATATAACTAGTGTTTCATTTCTGTAAACATATCATACAATCCTTATTGATACTGCAAACAGTTGCATCTTTAATTTCACTGCATGAGTTTTATAGCAGCTTATTGGCTTTGTTTACAATTATTAAGTGTATATAGCAAGTATGCTGTGCATCCACTTCATTCTTCCTTTGAATAATCTTCGAGAAATTGTCCGATTATGAGCCTTCGTTTCTGAAGTAAGATCGTGGTCATCACCAGTGAGCCTCTTCCGAACTGCTGCATTAGTGATGTTGTCTGGATTTTTGTCAAGAACCTGTTGGCACATCCAAGATGAACAACATTGGAGGTAAGAGATGACAACCGTGAAGCCAAAGAATCGCAACTCTAGATTGAACGGTCAGGGTAAAATTTAGACACAGTTGCTAAACGCCCTCACTGCAGCATATGTATGGCCTATGAGATGTCCAGTGAGAAGTGTACAGATGACATTTATCTAGTTTAAAATAGCTGATTTGTGACCTAGTCAGTGAAGAAGACATTTTGACAGGAGGATGAAGTAAATTCCGATGAATGAAACAAGATATCCAAAATAAGGGCAGGGACGAAACGATAGAAGGCAGGCATGGGAACACCTCTCTCTCTCTCTCTATCCTCTCTCTATAAACCAGGCAAAATCAGTTCCTTACCTTTGCCAGTTGCTGACATGTCCATCTTTAAGGAGAAGCACTGCCTGGGCTCATTGCACGTCCATCCGCCATCAACAATGTACTTGTATTCATAGAGTCCTTTCCTGAAATGGAGGAGACATTAGAATTGACACCTTTACGAAACATTTGTTGTATGCTCCAATTTGCTAATATAAGGGATCGAACCATATTAAAACAGAGATATTACACCATACATGCCGCAGAACTTTCCAATTATGTGTATAAAATTTCCATCATTGAAAGAAAAAGGAAGAGACACTGCAAGCCTAAAACAACATACTTACAGGCAAATCCCGCTGGAGAGTCCACAAACCTTGTTCCTTGTCGAATTTTAAGGGTATTCTCTGAAAACATTATAAGAGTTCTTAAATGAGCTCGATATTAAGCATGAAATAAAGCAGAGTTGCATCAAGGTGAGAAGAATATTTCATGAACCTTCTTTGAGAACATGTAAAAGGCAAATGAAACACTAACAATAATGGAAACCCGTTGTTCTTATTCCAGAATGTGCTTTCGCAAGTAGTAAGAGTTCTTATCAAATTGAGGACAGGAAGGGGTAAGTTGTTATGTAATAATTATACTCTGTAACAAGTGCATTGATCTTTTTGTAATTAAAAGACAACATTATAGAGACAATTTTCAAAAATAAACGGCAATACTCATCTGACAATTTAAAATTTTCATTGCTTTAAAATTATCTGACTTCATTATAAACTGTAACAGATATCTATCAGGTGTCTCAACTGAAGTTTATTTATCAGGTCAAGGGGCAATTGACAGTCCACTGAAAAATGATGAACTTTACTATATTATGGTCAGCTGAAAAACCGCAAAACATTCTGGAAGAAAATAACTCGATATCATTGTGAGACTTGACTATTACCCGGCCCCAGCCAATATCAAGTCCAGATAATTCCACCGTAGTACAATCATCGCCATGCCATGTGAACGTGACAGGCTTCTTTTTTAAGGCCTGTAAGCTTTAAACAGGAAGATACTCAGTCATGAACAGAAAAGCATGTATGAGAATAACCACCTATCATAATTAGAAAGCAGAATGTGAAATGAAAATAAGATGTAAAGGTAGCTGGGGAACAACACTATTTGCAGAACACATATCTAGCTAAAACAAAGATGATAAGTTGTCCACGCTCCATGGTGTCGGAAAAGATTGTAACTAAAGGTACATAATGCAACAAATAGTTTCTTTCAGCACGTCATAGCAGGATTGACCTGATTTTAGTTATTTTATCTCCAAATATCTGACAAACCACCTCAATCTTCCAATATTTCTACCCGACTACAATCACAAGAGATGCATCCCTTTATAGAAAAAACATACAAGTGAGCACGGGAGAACATGTGAGGGAAGCATGGATTACATCTCTTTCTCTCATTTTCAAAAGGTGTTAAAGAATGGAGAATATGCGGAAAAACTTGGCTTTGTTTATATTCCTAGCATATTAAAATTTTACTATCAACCAACACGGCGAAATAGACCCATATGTAGAACAGTCAATTAATTACAATGTAGTAACTTGAGAGTCTTGTACACAGTTACACAAAATATTGACATACTTGAGAGGACAAAAGGGTTGTTGGGCTATTTTGTGTACTTAGGGGCATTGGAGATTTAATGATAGGAAGGATGAATTGTGAAAGCAAATGTATACTGTTAAATAGAAAAGGGAACTCCATGTAATCATAAAATACGTCGAACATTTCCGTATGGAGACAAATAAGGAGATTATGAGATGAATTTCAGTCTTTTAAACAAGTTTGAAAGCAGGAAGTGGGAGAAAACTAAGACTCTTGGAAGTGGCTGGAGAATACTGCTTAAAAAGACACTTTTTCCAGATCTAAATAATTTGCTAATCTGGCTGTTGATAAGACGTGTACTTAGCTGAATGTTTCGTCTGAAAATTAATGGAAATTTCTTTTCAGAAGAAACTTCAAGGATTGAGAGATCGGGGACATGAATTGCTTGTGAAAAACTGAGAACTGACCTGATTTCAGGAAACAAATTACAAATATGATTACTTGTACTGGTGAAGAAGGATGATGAATTTTCTGTGAGATCTTGTTATAAAATGTTGCTGAGACAAAATGAATCTGGTAGATATAGCCGGGCATGGAGGATAATCTGGAAAACAAGAGATCCACCTTAGTGGATTGTTTTGGTTGATAGCTACCCTTAATCTTGCTTAACTCAAGGAAATTAACAAAGAAGAGGCTACAGATTATGCAGCAGATGCAGCAAATCAAAGAGGCAACTCAATCAGTCAATCGCTTTTTCTACTGTAAAGTTGTTTGGCAGATTTGGAATATGTCATGAATCTGTTTGGTGTCCAGCGGGTGATGCCCGGAGATTTCGCACAACTATGAAGCTGCTGGAAAGGACAGAGATGGTAAAAGATGCAGATAAGAGTGGATAACAATACCAGTGGGTTATTTTGAACTGTTTAAATAGAAAGAAATAATACTCCAAGGACTTTTCAGGGGAAAGAAAATTGTTTTCACAAAGACAAATTCTAGATGTATTCTGTATTTGTAGTTTTGGACTAAAAGGAATGTAGCTAATGACATTGAAGATAATCTGCTTAAGATGGAATCGATTTCAGGTTTAGATGTACACTAGGAATCCTTGTAGAGACACAGCATTCCTGGTATTGGTTTTTATTTTTAAAATTGACCTTTAACGAAATATGTTGTTGCCAGATATAAGTAATAATATTGATCCTAACTAATTCATTCAAATTTCAAATTCACTTTCTTATTAAGTGATAAAGTGCAATACGTATACCATGCACTCCCCACCAACGCCAAAAGCCACAAGGGAACTATGGGAATGATAAATTGTTAAAATGATAATAGAACTCACGATGTCTGCTGTGGCACTTTTGATAGCATCTAGTTTTGGAAAGCAGGGGCGTTTGCTCTGCAAGAAGATAGAAAAATACATGGTCAAGATACACAAAATACAGTTCAAGTTGAAAAACAAAAAATAAAAATAGAATAAGCTATATAAAAGGGGGAATATAGAAAATAATCAGCCAAGTTTCAGTTGCTGGGCAACAACAACAACAACAAACCCAACGTAATCCTCCCATTAAAGTAGTGCCTAGGAGGGTAGAGGCAGAGTGTAATGAGACTTTACCCCTCCCTTGAAGTTTCAGTCTTTGGTTATATTTCATAAAATATTCCAAGGAGATTTTTGACAAAATCACAAAACATGGATTACTATTATCTTCAACTGGCACAATCAGCTTTAAAACTTTGCTACAGATGCGATCCACAAAAACTCTTTACCCAGGTCACCACCATAAGGATTTTTAGTGCAAAGAACAAAAAAGAACATGCATCATGTTACTCCTCAACAGATGATATCAATCTCAAAGTTTGGCCTGCCTACTGGACCCAAAAAGACAAACTTTCTTCCTCAAAGACTATAAATGGTAAACATTCTCAAAGAACACTTGGTATAATAGCAAGCCAGAGAGCAATAATAATATTTTCAAATAGTGAAACTGCATAACCGTAATAGGAAAAATTACCACGAGTAAATTGAAAGCTTCACTAAGCTTATATAGCCTGAACCCAGAACATGTAAGTTAACTGCACCAATGTTCCAGAAAGAATATAAGTTCAAACACAACATAACTTGAATAAATAAAATAAATATCCAACTAATTGTGATTGCATTTCAAGTACAAGATACATTTTCAAATAAGAAATTACAAGATAAATTTGATGAAGATAACATAAGTTCCCGGAAGGTGCATATCTGTAGAAATCTGACATAGTTTGCAATTTCTTATCAAATATCGCTTTCTCCTTACTTCTAACACGGTTTTGTCATGGGCAAAACCTCAGTACCAAAAGTCTCATGCCTGCTAAGAATTGTTACTTAGTCGTAAGGTGAAGTCAACAAGAACATGTTAGAATAATTCTGCAAGTCCTAGTTCATTAAGGAGGACGTACAAGGAAAACTGCTGAAATGACTATGAAAGAGGTTTTTGCCGCAAATGCTTCAGGCTATGTTGCACGCTCACAAACTCAACTTGTAAATGAGATGCAAGTTTCACCACTTAAGAGTAGTTGCACAAAAGATAATATTCTCCTGATCCAAGCAAACAACTAACACACCGAAAATTAAGTACAAACAAAAGTGTACCTCTATAACAGTTTAAACTTTTAGATGAGGTGATCATCTAGTTCAACATGGTAACAAAGTGGGCAGAGGTACTACGTTCAAGTCTCACTAGCATCCTTAATTGAAAAGATGTTTTCACATGCTTGACCCATGAAAGAGAATCTAGTTAGCACCATGAGTATGTTGAAGACATAATTAAGTAAATAAATGTGTCCTCTCTAAATGCTTAAACATTTGCACAAGGTGATCATATGGTTCAACATATACAATTGGCCGATATTCTTATTTGGAGTATGACCTGCTCTTGAATGGTCTCTTTTTCCTATCTGTTTTACTCCCCTTGCAGGCTACTCAGTGTGCAGCCTGGCAAGCACCAGAGAGTCCACTGTCCAAGACGACTAATCATTGCCCTACACCTTTGAGGTCTAAAAGAAGGCAGAGCATGGACAAATGCACACAGATGGGACACAGACAATGATGAAATTTCAGTAAACTTCTCCACTGCACTAATACAGCCTTGCAATCGTTAGTCCATTACCAACACCACAAAGTGGCAAAACAGAAGAACAATGCAAGCACAATCACCAGTTCAGTATATTAAAGCAGTCATAATGGATTCTAGCAAAAAGAGAAGGCACTGAACTGCTAATTGATAATCAAAGAAAACACAGAATTCACTCAAACCCACAAAATTAAATGTGTGCTTGAATTCAGCCTGAGAATTGTGACATGGTTACGGAAAGTGTTAGCACTGGGATTTGGAGATGATGAGGAGGGTGGAAATGCAGAAAAGAAACTATTTATCACGGAGTTTGATTCTGTTATTGCAAGGACTTGATGTAGTTCTGCAAAGCTCAAGGGAAGCAATGAGTGCTAAATTTGGAAAGAAGGTGGAGTGATTCAGGCACAAAGATCGAGAGGAGGTCCAGGTGACACAGCATGTTGGAGAGGAAGAGACAGGGAGATGAGGTGAGAGAAACAGAGATTATCAACAGAAAATCCACTGCTATATTGGAAGATAATTATGTGTGAAGCTCAATTATTCAGACAAGGGAAATGACTGTAAATTTCATACCGAAGAGGATGTAGGCCACTATAGATATTTAGGGTCTTGCATTAAGTACAAGTAGCTGTATTAGTGTGTCAACAACACGTAATAAGATTATCCTATGTTACCCTAGGAAGAAAAAGTTGCATGTGATTAGTTGAAATCATTTTGTAGAAAGCACATTTTCATTAATAAAAGTGTTATATCATAATAATAATAACAGAAAAAGCAAGGACTAGGCTATAGTGATAACAACCTTCTTCTATTCAACAACACAATTTCAGATCTTCCCAGAAGCCAGATGAATAAGTACATTAATGCAACTGCAGATGTCAGGCGACATAAAGAAACTCATAAGCACATACCGCAACTGCGGGTACTCTGCCAAGTCCAGCTGTGCAATGTATGTAAGTCACACCCCCATTTCTATTGATGGCCTTGTTCAGTATGCTTATTACAGCTGGAAGCCGCAACCTCAAATCAAATGCATCAAAATCCCTGCTTCATCAAGCATCAGCACACTTAGGAATTAGCTTCATGGAATTAACTTTTAGAAATGCCTCATGCATCACATATTGTAGAAATTATATAATTATATAATAATCACAAAGCAAGATGCTTGCCCACTTTTTGGAACATGTATGCAATAACACCACTTGCAATCGGCAATCACTGAGATTTTCTGTCTCATTACAACATACTGTCACTTTTTGGAAAACCTTTTTCTGTTTTCACCTAAGCATGGGGTTAGAATGAGAATGTCACACATGTCAGACCATGTAATGAAGAACCTCTTTCTAGCATCAGCAAGTGAGGTAGTGCACATTTAGCAAATATTCTGAAAAGGAAATAACTTCTTCATCTTTTAGTACTCTGCACATATTGCTGTTCGGAATCAAATTCCAAATCCTCTCTATTCCTTGTTCATATGGGATTAAGATAAGAATGCGAAAACAAAATAATTTCACACGGAATAATTATGAAGTAAGTCTAGCTGACATAACGCACTTATCACAAAAGTGAATACATCCTTGCAGGTATATTTAGCAGCCATAATAAGAAGTTTAACAATTTTGGTATTTGAGAAGGATTTCCCCAACTGCCCACCCAGCTTAATAAGGAAAACAAAGAAGTGTTTACCTTTAATAATGCATTTCTGCAATTGAAGGAAGAAAAGGAATTGATTCATGGGCTATATTTTCCATAACAAATCTTTGCACGTGAATTTAAACTTAGCCAATAGATGTTCTCTTTCTTGTCCTTTAAAATGTGCATACCCATGTCCCTAGGTTCATATAACCTGTTATTTCATGTTCAAACTAACTATACCTTAATTTATTTCCTTTTAGAACTAAAAAGTAACAGAAAGAAAAGCATGTCTTTCTCAACTGCATAAACTCCGGCACTATTTGTAACATCAAAGAAGTGGTTTAAAAAAATGATAATCTTACATTAAATGAAAAGTGAGAGCTGGAGACACACACACACACACACACACACACAGAGAGAGAGAGAGAGAGAGAGAGAGAGAGAGAGAGAGAGAGTTGCAATCACAAAACAAAAGGCACTGCTGACTTTTTTCTCTTAAACTAACCTTATTTCGGCTCGCAAGTGTTCAATATCACCACATTTGTTGGCATATTCAATGAATTGCACTGATATCAACCCCAAAATATCTAGGAAAACACTAATTAATATCTTATAAAGAATGTCATAGATTGAGGATATAAACTTGTTGATCCGACATGAAATAATAATCATGACATATTTCATGGATACTCGAGATCTGGATTTTGTTGCAAGCAAAAAATGGTTTTTACTCCAATGCTGCGAAGCTTGTCCACATCCTCAGGAGTCTGCCATTTTGTTGGCCAACAGTCAAAGTATCACTTTTGGAAAGGATAACATGTTTAAAGAAAAGGAATTACTCATTACCTGTAGACATGACCCAACAATCAAATCTGGACGGATGAAGTTGTAGTTCATTCCTAACTCATGCCTATAGGTTAAGACTGCATTAAGAAGGTCAGCGACTATATGAGTGCCACACATAGTAGTTAGTTAATAGGACTGTGCAAACAGCTCTTGATTAATTACTGACTAGAAGTGCATGTCATTAAGCCAGATCAACTGAATCATGTCTACATAGAGCAAACTTGGATTTGGTGCTTGCATATGATGTTCTTCAAGAAGGGGAAGGCAAAAAGGAGAAACAAAGAAGAGTAAATAGTAGAAAAGATCGCGCATAACTTAACCTATTAGCTAGCATGTAATGTAGTTTTAGCAAAATTGCCAGGGAGAGTAATAAGGTTTGTTTGATAAGTCAAGGAGACTAATAAGTTTCATAGCTTCCCTGTTCAGATCGGAAAAGTATGCACCAGAAACTCCTCAAAGCAAAAGAACATAAAGTTCACAGAACTAAAAAAAATGCATCGGAAGATAGACTAACCAGCTCCCATAGCTGCAGTCATGTCATGACTGTATGTATCAGATTTTCCCGCATCCTTCTCTGTATCGTCCTTCTCTGTACTAGATTCAGGACCAGATACTACCTAGAAAGAGAGCAAGTAAGATAATGCCAGTTCAGAAATGGATTTCATAGATTAAAGAAAGGGTGGAGCTCATGGAAAGATAGAGAGCGCGGAGTGGTATGGTTGGAGGAGGGAGAGGGGGGTTGTGAAGGTGCAGTGACCTCCATAGATGCTATAACATAATTTCAATAAGGTGCAGAAAGCAGGTTCCAATGTTTTCGCCATTTTCGATCATATTAAGACTTAACAAATTAGTGTTAAGATGTGAAAGCAATGAAATGTCAGATCAGATCCAATCTTGGAGGCTGTTGCTTCATAAGAATGTGCTAATGGATGAAAAAAAAAAGCAACATTCGCCTCTTCTCTCGAAAAGCTAAAACAATTCAGCAGTTTCCACAATTCTTCAAATAATTAATCATGTCCTTCTTCTCCTCCATTATCCACACTGATGTCAGGCCAACAGAGAATACTTCTATTTGATGAACACTTATATAACTGCTATTTCTAATTGTCTTATTTCTTTTGTTGATTTTATAAAACAAGAATATCTGACATCAACATCCTATGATGGATAATACTAGAAACTGCCGAAGATTTTAGAAATCAGTACCAGACAAATTCTAGATTCGTCTCAATACTTCATGTTAGGTACATAGATGGTTAATAACAATAACTCCAGAATGTAAAAGGAAGTTGGTTACTCATTTTATTTATTTTGGTAGGAAAAATCCCATCAAAATAGATTTACCAATTGAGTATTCACTATCTTTATTCTTAAATCTCCACTTAAAAGTCCACAAGAGGAAAACACAATGGCCAAAAGGCCACAAGAATCGCAACGTTCGAATCTCAATGCTTCATGGTCACTGCTGCTCAGTTGGGCTTTCCTGTTCCTAGTAAACTATACGAGAGAGTGAGATCTCAGTTAGAAGAAAAGGGAAAGGAAAAGAGACACAAAAGCAGGCACATTTTTAGCAATTTACTATCACTGCGATTAATGTGCAAGACCAATTGAAATTGTACAGAAAAAGAGTAACATGTTCTTTTTTTTGTTGTTGTTGATAAGTGAATAATACCATGTTCATACAAAAAAATAAATAATCTGATCAGGGAACATAGAATGCAAAAACAAAAAAGTACCAAAAGATGATACATCAATTGCTGTTTCAAATATTACCTGTGTCACAATACTTAGACGCTGATCAGCAAATTTTGTCATCCCCTGTAAACGAAAAACAATGAGCCTGATAAGGTTCAACAATGATCACAACTAGTAGAAAGTACAAATTACTGTTCCTTCCATTTCAATTTGTATGACATTTTCTCTAAGATGTCCCAAAATGCTTGACACCATTCAATTTATATACCAATCACAACTTTGAAGACATGTTTTCTCTATCAAACTAACTTTACAACCAGTACTTAAATATTTTATTGTAAATAATATCACATAGAAAATAATACTTACAGTAACTAATAGCAATATAAACAGATCACTCAGCCACATTAATCAAAAACAATAAAAGAGTAATAAGAACACCAAGATTTTTAACGCTGAAACCCCTTAACAAGGGGGAAACCGTGCACCAAGGGGAGCCGGCAAATTTCATAACACTTCGTCAATTCTTTGAGTAAAATACTCAAGAGACCACCACAAGAAATAGCCCTCTTTAGCACCCAATGGTGTGGCCTAGTGGTCAATGGAGTCGATTGAGAACTTTGAGGTCTTAATTTTAAATCCCATCTGTCCAACCAAGCCTTGGTGGACAAAGTTATATGGTACTTGTGCTGGTGGAAGTTAGCAAAGATACCGCCGAATTAGTCAAGGTGACACCGTAGTTAAAAAGAAAAAAAAAGCCTCTTTACGTACACAACTTACCATATATCACTTCTCACACTCTCCATTTTTTTCGCACACTATTTTCTTTCTTTCTCACTGTCTGTGACTTGTTTCTCTGCTTCTTTGCTTCTAGTGTAGTGAAATGAGAAGAAGAGCTGCCCCCTTTAACAGGAACAAAACCATGAGCCCCAGGTAGTACAAAAACGAAAGGAAAAACTGCCCCAACTTTCTCACACAAGCCAAACTATGGTCCCCAAGAATAATCTTCAAAAACATGCCAATTTTCTAACAAATGGGAATGGACACCCCCCCCCCCCCATACATTTTTCTTCCAATATATACTAATATAATACACAAATCAAATTAACGTACCCCATCAAATCAGGTCTATCAACTAGAACTGAGAAAGCATAAATGACACAATACCAGAAGCGAAAGAGATCATTACCAGTGAAACAGCAGTGGGATAAGGCTTTCTTGAAGTGCTTGTGGAGTTTCTCAGTGGTAAACCAGTGGATCTGAGAACCAAAATTAAAGTGAAAAAATTGAAACTTTAAACAGAACAAATTCAAAACAAGAAAAGAGATAAAATAAAAACCTGGGAAGATTCTGAAGACAATTCATTTTTGGGAATAAATGAATGGATTTGGAGCAGAGAGAAGAACTGAAGAAGAAAATGTGAACCTGATGTGTAAAGTGTGAAGCACAACTGAGTATGAAAAAATCTGTGAACAAATTCTTTTTTAATCCCTTTTGAACTGTTCTTGTCTAGTTCCCTGATATTTTTCTTTTTGTTGGTGTTTCATATATAAAGAGTAGTTTATTTTTATATATATATTATAAAACTAACTTCCAAATCAAAACTCAAAAGACACTTTTTTCAAGATTCTCTATATAATACCCTTTAGATTCTTTTTTTGGTGGGGATATGAGAACATCTAAAGTTACATATGATTGTTGACTATGCGAAAAATAATATATTCAGTATAATATTAAAGACACGAATAATAAAATATATATGGATTTTAATTTTATTTCTCAAAGGGTAAAGATATTTTTTATTTAGACATCTTAAATATTTATAGTAGGGATTCACTTCGCCATCGAAACTCACTAATCTGATTATAAGTCGGAATCAAGTAGATTTTGAATACCAAATGAATATAACAACAATAATATATTCAGCGTAATCTCACAAGTCAAGTGCCTGGAGAAAGAGAAGATGACGCAAACTTCATTTCTTACTACTAAAGACCCGGCTAAAATCGATTTAAAAATAAAAAACGACTCTCAAAAATAGATAGAAGAAAAGCGATTTCATGAGGTTGATTTTCTCCTCGATTTTTTTAATTTTTTCTTAAAGAATCGATAGATCTTCTACTAAAGAAAAGAAAAAGAATTTGAAGCATGATAGTAAACAAAATATAACAATAAAATAGCAAGCACTATTAAAGCAAATTTAATATATAGAAGAGTCATGAACAACTATCATGGCTATAACGAAGTTATACAATGAGCAATATAAATTTTAACAAAATATCTAGCTTATAATAGTTGTACTGGCGTAATTAGTATTGAATTTCTTAAAAACCAATTAACTTCTAAAATTTAAAATAACAAAATAAAATCAAATAATTAAAAAATTATATGTACATCTTGAAATGTGGGGCCCATTTTTACCTTCAAAAGATTATGAGAGAATTTATGTTTTTGAATTATTATTATTAGTATCATATATATTTTCTTGTGTAATATCTAATTTAATTGCTCTATTTTGCGGTTTTTTCTTTTAATAACATATTATCATTCACAATGTTTATTAAAATAACTAATTTAATTTTTAAAAGTTAAAAAAATAAAAAATTAAAAAAACTCAAAATTCATAAAAAAAAAAAAACCCCAAAAACAAAAAACAAACAATATAAAAAATATAAAAAAACTAAAAAAAATATTTTATTTTTTAAGATTAATTTAATTTAATTAAAAAAACAAAAAAAACATGTAATTTAATTAAAATACAAAATAAATAAAATAAATCGGATAAAAATACTTAAATTAAAGACAAAATGAAGTGTTTAATGATTTTAAAATAATAATTAAAAGCACAATCAAAATTATCCACATTTTAAAGAATTTCTAAAATTAATTTAAATTAATTTAAATATTTAAACTAATGTAAGTTTGTTTAATTTTGAAGTTACCGAATCAATTTTAATAAAAACAATAAGTATTTGTTGAGTTCAATTTTATGTATATTAACAATAGAATGTCTTGATAGTTTTAAATTAATCAAATCAAAATTTAATTAACTATAATATATTACTTATTTTATTTTTAAGTTATCAATTAATTCTTAATATTATTTTTTTTGTCTAAGAAATTAAAAAAGAATTTCCTTTTAAGCAATGTTAATTCTTTTCAAAAATATTAAATGAGTTCCATAAAATATTATATTTGAGAAATTTAAGTACGAATTATTATATTGGTCATGTTTTGAACATATATAACTTATTAAAATTAGAGAAATAAATGAATTTTGCTTTATTTTGCTTATATATACTTATTTTCTTGGTAAATAAAATTACTTAATTACTAAAAATAAAATAAAATAATTAAGCGGATTACTATTTAGAAAAATATGAAAAACATAAAAACAAATGCATAATTATAATATGAAAAATTGCATAACCAATTAACGTTGATAAGAACAAATTTTAAAATAAAGGCTTACGATTGTTATATAATTCTATTAAGTCTAACAAACAAATTGCCGAATCCTAATAAACTTATTTCATTGTGCGATAGTAATATGCAAATTAAATGTTAGATCCTAAATGTTTCACAACTTAAACAATGAATATTCCCACAATTTATACCTATAATTCTTTTTTTTGAAAATATTTCTCAATTAAATTACTTTATTATAATATTTTATTTATGCTAAAAATTTAATTGGGATAGATAAATTATTGGTCAAAATATTGTATAATATTTTTATGAATATTTTTTTTAAATGAACAAAATAATAGCAAAAACGTAAGTTTTCTCTGTATGAAATTTAGAGCCGTCAATATTGGCTAGGTCCGGTGGGCCGATCCAGCCCAACCCATCAAATTTCAAAGCCCAAATGTGCTGAACCGGCCCATATTGGGCCCATGCATAAGGCCTTATATTATCTAGTAAAAAAAAAAAAGAAATGACAGTAACACATATTTTAATGAAAAGGAAACAACATGATTACTATGTAATACTACTATTAAGGAGAAGCAGAGAGGAGTCTAGCAGTCGACTTCCTTCATGCAAAATGCGACAACACTCGACTACCTATTAACTTTTTAGTCTTATTCTTGACCTTGGGAATACCGAATCAATAAACAAGAAAAAAAAAAAAAACTTTCCCTAGCAATCAATAGACAAACATGACCAAATTCTTTGTAAATCTTTCTTGAATTCTTGATCATCCAAAAGACTTTGATGAACATGTTGACTTTGCTCAATAAGTCCTACTACTCTTGAATTAATCACACACAAATTTTCTCCAATTATTTCTGAAACACATTTTTCTTCTAATAAATCTTTCTGCAATTTCAGAAATTGGTTTCTGATTTTCCCAACTTCTTCACACCAATTTTCAACTTCTCTTTTTCTTTTCCTTTTTCTTTTCTCTGCTTCTTTCACTTGTACTTCAATCTTTAATGCTATGCCATTTAACACCTTCATATTGCTTTCAATGCTTTGCAGATTGTACTCAAAGCTTTCTTGATTGTTCCTTGTGGCATTTATGAAAGAATCTATTACCATATTATCAACCTCCATATCCATTTTGGTTTCAAAAATTTCATGCATAAAATTAAAAGAAAAAATTCAAAATAATCATGTTTAAAGTGAAAATTGAAATGATACAATCAAAAATGAAATCACTAGAACTATATCTTTGATATTCAAATAACAGTAACAATAAAAAACTCACCGGTAATTTTATAGATCGAGTCTGAGGAGGGTAGAGTATACACACATTTTATTTCTACCTTTAAAAAGATAAAAAAAACTATTTTTCTTCGACTGAACGACGAGCAGAAACAACAAGATAATACGATATCGAAGACCTTTGATATCCCAAATGTTAAAAGTCAAATATTGAACTATCAATACTTGATGGCAGGAGAAGAAGCTATGCCATTTTTTTTATATAGACATTAGACAAGATGGATTTGAAAATTAAAATATAAGAAGAAGAAGAAAAAAGTCATTTTTTTTTGTAGAGTAGATATCACGTAGTAACAAGTTGGCTAATATAAAAATTATAAAGAGATAATTAAGAGAAGATAATAAAAGGGATAGGAATTTGGAAGCAACCTAGAAAATTCCTTGCAAGTATAATAATTTATTTTATTTTAATGGTCAATAGACTCCCCTAAAAAACCTAAAAAGAAAAAAACTCTCTTATTTTGTTTTAAATTTCTTAATAGATCATGTCTCCTATCAATCATGAAAATCAACCCATATATAAGATATAGTCAAAATTGAAACACAATTTCGTGATTCTAATTTAGCATTGGTCATGTAGGGTGTGTTAGGTAGGAAGAAAAATGTTTTTTTAGAAAATAAAAAATATTTTATATAATTCAAGCAGATATTCTGGGGTGGGGTTGAGAGAAGGAGTGTAATGGATAATGTAGTGAGATGTCGTTTAGTTATTATAAATAAAAATACACAAACCAAGTATGTCCTTGAAGAATAAAATGTTGTTCATGTAAAACTGAAATCAATGCAAATACCTGGTGGTAAAAAGACTATTGTAGTTGTTCATGCAAGAATCTTCTAATATGCATTATTAAAGAGAGGGAATGTATCCAATGAACTACTACAAAAGAATTCGAGGACTTTTTTGGTCGTATATGTTAGATTTAAATCATGTTATCCTTGTTTTTTGTATGTTACATAGAAGAGGAATGGAGAAATGGAGGCTTGCATTCGGCGTTTTGTGTGATAAAAATGTGTTGTCAAGACGTAAAGATAAATTATACAGACTTATTATGTTACATGGGTTGGAGTGTTTGCCTAGTCAAACCTCCCATGTCCAGAAGATGAGAGTAGCAGAGATGAGGATGCTTGGATGTGTGGACATATTAGGAGAGATACGATTAGGAAAGAAAATATTCTGGATAAGGTAGGAATGGCCCCCGTGGAGGACAAGATGCGGGAAGTGACGTTGAGATAGTTTGGACGTGTGAAGAGGAGAATCCAGTAAGAAGGTAAGAGAGCTTGGACGCGGTGGGCTTGAGGAGGAGTAGAGGTAGGCGTAAGAATCATTGAGGTAAGGTGATTAGAATCATTGAGGTAAGGTGATTAGGCAAGAAATGATACAACTTCAGTCTTCAACTCATCGATGATATAACCTTTGATAGGAGATGTAAAAGTCGAGAACTAGAATAGAAAATTAATAGGCAATTGCACATATTTTACTACCTCCACTGCATATATGTATATGACATGTTAAGATTTAACAAAACCTGGCCATGTCCCATGTTACATTAGGACAATCTTCTCTTTATGACCTTTATCTCTCAGTCAGGGTATCAATAGAGAACCACTAGCTGCCTTAAGTGACATGAAGCTTAACCAATCTTCCTATCTATCTCGAATTCTTAATAAAGACCAACATCTTTAGGTCTTCAATTCTGTGAACCATCGGATCTAGACTAAGATCTTCATCAAATCACATCATATCGTATCAATACGAGTAGGTATTATTGAGACAACAAATACAGGTAAACATTCGGAGCTGGACTGACTCCTTTTTTCTCGAACATTTTCGGAAGGGACAGAACAACAACTTCCTCTTAGTGAAAGAAATGTAACAAGCATCTATTATTAAAGCTCAAGCCAAACTAGAAAGTTTCACTACTATGCTATGTACAACAAAAAAAATTCCCCACAAAATATTTTCTTGTATGACCTACATTTTGCAGTCTATTCAGCAGCCTCCGTCTTTTCCTCATCTGGAGCTTCTTTTTGATCTGTAGAAGTTCCTTCTTCTTCTTCAGACTGCATTTGGTTTGGAGGAGGCGGCAACAGCTGCACCACAGTTTCCACAAACTCTTCCATTGTTTCTGCAGCTTCCCCAAAACGGGTGTCATATTCCTCTATTATCTGCATACGTCAAGAGAAACAGATATATATCACAAGCTCGAGCAAAATCAACATAACACGTTAATGAAAGGCTGACCTTGATGACATGATTTGGTTTGAAAAGTATCCCAAAAGTTCTATTTAAATTGTGAAGTAGGAAGAGACATTCATACAGTAAACTAGAATGAATTCAACATAATTAGAAAGCTCGATAAGTGACTATCTAATGGTACCTCAAGGAGGTGGTTATCCAAATGCAACACATCAATCCCATGAACACAATTGTACACCAACCACTTAAAGCTCACAAGGATGCATGGTCTCATTCTTATCCTTCCAAGCTCTAATCAAGAAACCCAATTTTCTTTAACTGGGGGGCAAAGCTAGAAGCCTGGTTACGGGTTCAGCTGAACCCAATAACTATTGCTCAAACAATGTATTTGTGTTAAGAAATTCATTAAATATGTAGAAATATTAAGTTTAGAACCCAGTTATTACCACTTGAAGTCATCTTTCTAAAATCCAGAAGCCATAAAGTTGAAATCCTGGCTCTGCCTCTGCAGTTTAACATACCCAAGGATCCCAATAATCACCTCAATAACAAGGTCACACTTTGAGGCTTACCATTGTTAATGACTAAAACATGACTGATGCACCATTGTTATTTGCTCAAATTAAATGAGTGAACCAAGGAGGTAAACCATATCTTCTATTTCCTACTTCCTATCCGTTGGGCAAAGGTCATTTCTATATTGTCCATTGCTTACAAGTATTAGAACCCACGTTGTGCAACAATAAAACCACAGTTCACATATATCTAACAAGTTATGACGCTGCAAGTTTAAATAGTCAATATACCAAGAGCATCATCTTTTCAAAATTACCGGATAAAGTTCAACGAGTGAAGATGGCCTGATATTAATGATGTTAAGGATCTCAGCTTTCGCGAGGTCGATACTTTTACATTTTCCCAAGAATTCATCAATCACTTGTCTTGTCTGGTTGCAAGCAGCAGTTTGCTCTAAATAATCATACACCTAGAAGATCAGAAACATCAGACATTGCCAGACACAACGAAATACTCTCAAACAAGAAGTTGGAGAATGTAACTTCCAACCTTGAACTCCGACGGCAAAATAGGAACTATGACCCGCGTAGGATCTCTTCCTGCACCTCTGGAGCGTAGAAAGTCAAGCACCTCAAAATTTGTGAGAGCACCTGCATTTGCTTCAAGACTGCAAAAAATAAATAACAAAGACGATGTACACTTAGTAGCTTAATGAAGCAATGGGCTTCAGTCAGGAACAAAGACATAAAGAGTTCGTACATCTTCATCACCAGAAGCCAGGACACCGTGTTCAAACTACTATTCTTCAATCACTCACAAGAAGTTGCTTGTAGTGGGATGTATCTGTAATTTGAAAAAAAAAACAAGTGTGAGCCTTGCTTTTCCTAGGAAGAAAATGTTTTATTTAGGTTTTCTCTTCCTTAGTACATAATCGTTAGTCAACATTTAATTCAAGCCTAATCAGTTGTAAGCTCTAGGCTAACAAAGCTTCAGAAATTAGTGGCTAGGGTTCCTCAAAAAGAGTTCTTGGTTAAACCTGAGTACTTGAAGAAAAGATCACAAAGTCTTC